>PNEQ01067689.1:0-40761 GCA_003012365.1 Medauroidea extradentata | reverse complement strand
CCATATACAGAGAACTTATGTAGATGTATTTTTTTTTCTTTTGTGTAAATAGTAGTTACTTGTTCTGTTTGACATTTATTGTGGTAAATCATTGTAGGCATAGGTTATTTTTGTATGTACAGTTGTAAATAAACTAGGTTAGCTTTATTTTCTTTATTTTATCAAAGACCTCCATCCCAAAACGTACCTAGCCCGCAAGTTTGTAATAATATGTAAGATTGAAGCGGGAGTCGTTTTACCTGTTTAATGTAAGTTAGCACAAACTGAACTCCGATAAGATTATGATTGGTAGAAGCTTCGAGCATATAAAGGGATACCGGTGCTCAAGGCTGAACTAAAAACAATATATGTTTCCTCGCACCATACATAGAGAGTTTTACTGCCTACATGGTAGCATTATAATGGTAGCAAGTATCAAAAGGGACTTACGAAAAGTTCTTAACACTCGCATACAAGTATTTATATGAAATGTATAGTGATTAATGAAAAAAAAAAACTTAAGCTATCAGCAGCTTTATACTAAGGAAACCAAGCTCTCGTAACCGTATAAAGTGAATAGACTTTTTATATTAGCAGAACAGTTCACGTGACACAATATCAACTCGCATACAGCAGGAAACAGCTATACTCGACTGCTCTTCATGATTAGTGTTTTGCGTATGTAAGATATAGCTGCTTACAAGACATAGCTCACTCTGGATGATGTCGCATTTCAATGGAATTCAAGGTAACTCGTCCAATAAGGAAAATGTCATCTTACTTAGAAAGCAAGATTTCTCATGATGAACAGCGACTAGTGAGTGAGAGAGTGAAATATTTTAGTCGGCGCTCAACATCGAGGTATTTTAGCACTGGTGAAGGGTGACATGATGTGAGTATGGAGCTTGCATCGGAAACAGAGGACGGGGAAAACGGGAGATCTCCCTGAAAACCCACCGACCAACTGCTTCGTCCAGCACAATTCATGCATGCGAAAATCCAGGGAGGTAAATGGTCGACCATTCGGCCACAGTGGCCCCATAATGACTAGCCGAATTAGGTTGTGATTACAGCCTATTACCAGTATTGTTAACAACAGTGTCATTGCTGTCCAGCTTTTAGCTTGGTACATGAGATTCATCGACGTAGCTAGCATAGACTGATTGGTGGTAATTAAGCACTGTCTATGTAAAAAGGAGCTCAGTTAGTCGATAGACGTGCTGGACAGCAGAACGACTTCTACATTTATAGACGCTTATTGTGTAAAACTGTAACATTAAGAAGATGGCATCGGAGATTGAAGACTTGTCATCTCTAACAGCAGCTGCAAGTTCGGTATTGCGTACAAGACTTACTCATGTGGCAACTGTAGTGCTGTATACGCGAATAAACTAGGATTAAATGTTCATCATAAACTGTACTTCAAAAGACACAACATAGTTATTGATTTATTGTGAATGCAGAATATGTTTATTGAAATACGGTTATTTTGTATGATTTCTTCATGACTGAAATAAAATCGTAATTTATCTGTCAAATGAGTACTGGGTTGTTAATTTATTTTCCCGTGTAACATTTAATTACTCTGGAGAAAAGCACTGACGCTAGAGTGATTTATGTAGAAAAAAGTCAGATGAAGGGTTTTTTTTTTTTGGAAAGGTTTAGTTGAACTATGTATAAATAAAAACTCGTTCGCATAAGACTACACTGTATATGATGGGATTATAACTTAAATACAAAAATACCAAGCATGCAGTGTTTGGTGGTAAGGGGGACTCGATTTTGAATACATAAAATAACGAAAATTTTACTGATAAATACGACTGATACTGATTTATTAAAATTAATATCTTGGTTGAAGCTTTAGGTTTGACATAGGAAGTGGTGTCTAGCTGATTTTTTTATTCTTCTTGGTCTTGGAGTTGGTACACATGATAAGTATCCCACGTTTTGTCAATTATAAGTATAAGAGTATAGTTATAATAAATGTACCTGAAATATTTTTCACAAAAATATAAATGACAGATGAACATAGTTTATTCGGGAGTACATTATCGTGTTGTGAGAATTATGAAAACTAATGAAGTCAGCACAGTTATGGAATGAAATGGCGCAGATTACTTTCGTCACAGAGCACCATATGTGATACCATATTACAAAATGTAGTTCTTTAGGAAGATACATGCTCGCTCACGAAGGTGACGACTCAAATAGACGTATGGAGTTTTGTCGTAAGTTATTATCACAAAAATATTGAGTTTGTTTTATACCTATTCTGTAAAGGTGAATTAATTTAGTACATAATTTTCTGAAATCCATAAGGGCTGCACTGTCTGGGGGGCCGTATTGCTGGTAGAATATGAGTGATTGTTTTTAATGAAATATTAAGAATTAGCACTATCTTAATTGTATGTTAATTGTCAAGGGAATAAGGTAAAGTGACAAGATGGTATAAATGGATAAAACTCAATATTTATTTAATTGGAGATGATATGTTATTTCAGTGTGACATATTAGAAACAAATACCTTCAATTTTTATTCGGTTTGGATGGAGATATTAAAAAAATATTTTTTAGCATAATTTTTATTGAGTATTATTTAACCTAAGAGAGAGAGAGAGTGTGTGTGTGTGTAGTTTCTATCTGATATGAACTAGTTCTTCATGTGTGTATGTGCGTGAGTAGTAAAAAGTATGTGTGGCTGCGCTAAGATAGGTACAGGACAGAAGATATTATGGTTAGAAAGTACTATCTTTGAAGATTAGTATTGGACGTTGACGTGAACCAGACGTTCACGTATCTTTCTGTAGCCGTTTGTCCTGCTGTAATTCGCCCACTACCCTGGCAACAGGTACAACATATGCGAATATGCTAATTATCTGCCTCACCGCTAATTAGTATATCTCCTGGGGTACCTCAGACATCAGCTAGGGTGTGTTAAAGTGCGCGATTTGGTGCGAGTGCCAAGTCCTCGCAATATTGCGCCCCGTCAGGGTTTAAGAACGGGCCACATGCCGTGCGACCTACAGCCCACACCCCTCGGGGGTTAATAGACTTGCCCAAGTTGACAACCTTACAATCAAATCTGTATTATTATTTAAATGTAGTTCACACAGAAACATTAATAATTAAAGACATGTGTTAGATAATGAGATTCACACAGGCAGAAATACATTAATAATTAATTTCATTTTTATTAAGGTTGTTGCCAAGTTTCTTAATTTTATTATTGGGTGGTTTTAAATTTACTAGTGTCTTAAGTAATGCAATATGTTTTAATTATTCATTGCATTAAGTGTATTCATTTTTTCACCATCACCACTTCATCTCATTTCGTTCTGCTGTGTTTTGGCAGGAGATGCTGCGCCCTCTGCGCACCCTCTCGCAGAAGCAGGGACTTGTTAGTCCGACCACCGAGCATGAAACACGTTCGGGAGAACTGCTCTCGTGCAGCCTCTGGACCTTCTGTAGTGTGTAGTGAAGCTTTTGTAAGTTAGTATTAACACTCGTGTTCTGTCCAGGGGCCGAACCGAAGTCATCACCACGGTTACAGTAGTTTGTAGCAAATATGTACATAATCATCAAGTGCTATTAAATTCGTTTAAATCAACAGAGCCTTTCATTTCCGTATCCGGGCATGGTCTGAATCCAGTACTTCACACGTGTCTTTCAGTGTCGAAGAAATGTGGCCCTGGCCCAAACAGGGGCTAAATGTGTAATTGTAAGGATACATAGCCTGGCTCAAGATCACCAATATCAGTGACGCTGCTTGAGGGCAGCCAGTAGGTTGTCGGCCACATGACCTGAGTAAGACGTCTCGTGCTCGCTTTTCGCCGCGCTGAAACTACGGAGCTGGCGCCTATGGGTCTTCTTAACCTTCCCCTCAACAGGGTCTCTCTTCATTTAGCCCCCACGCAACTCAGAGTCACGTTATATATCACTGCAAATTGTGTGGCATAATTCCTGCAAACTGTAAGTTTTCCTGTGTTCTTTCCTATGCTGTACATTACATCACTTGTCCCAACAGCTACTTGTCCTGTTTTGCTTTGTCGTTTCAATCTGATGCTTTTCTAAGAAGTTGATATTATGTTTATTGTGTTTGTTACATCATTTTATTTATTCATAGTCTATGTCTTATCCACATAATTTGTTAGTGTTTTTCTTGTGTAGGGATGTAGTTTCTAATGTTGTTATTTCTTATTTAATACGCCACTACATAGTTGGCACAAGCACGCAATTTCTGAGATGCCCTAGTAAAATGTTTTTCGTTGTTGAACAACATCCCAAAAATTGTGTTTAATGTTTTTGTGTTTTGTGTAGGGTAATGTGTATTCCAGAGATTCTTATATTGGTTATTTTCAAATATCATTTTCTTTTGTATACGAGGTGGAAAAGAACCTATTCCAGTGGCATTTTCTTGTTGTCCATGGTAAGATATCCACCATTATTTTCTTGACCTACACTCTCGTCCCTAACTGGAATTGCAGTCATCTAGACCCGACCAGCGCTGGGGAGTATCGAACGACAAAAGACCAGCATGGGGAAAGAGCCATCTGGTCCGGTCTGCCATACCCTCTTTCCACCCCCACATCCAGGGGGAGAGCAGCTTACCGCCCTTCGCTCTGTGCATGTGTGTGTGCGCAGCGGGTGACCTGGCGAAAACAACTGATTTCGGGCAGGATGTCAGTGTCGTGGCTACCGCGTCGCGCCGATCGTGGTCGCGCGGACATCAGGACAGAGATTGTACTGAAAACTTGACTGTGCCTGCGATGTGTTTGCCCAAGAATTTCGACAGATCCCTTTCGGGCACCGACCGATGTCTGTCAGTGCGCGAGTCCGGGGATTGCGTCGTGCCTACGCGAGACCATCGACCGCGACAACCTCATACTCGGAAGACCTATCACGGAGATTTTCGCGGGATAATCGGTGTCATTTTGCAACAACTGTGTCAGACCCGTCAGGATACTGGCTAGCATCTACCATGTCAATGACAGATATCAGTGTCAGTGTACTGAAACAAGAAACTTTACATTTCCAACTGTGGGTTCAACTGTCAGAATCATGTGCCGTTGCTCCCAGTAAGAGGCCTGCCGGGACACGGGAATGACATGTCTGGCTTGCGGAATGTGTACTCGGCCGTTTAATGAAGAGTTTATTTCGGAGACAGAGCGACAAACGGTGAAAAGCGAATACAAGTTTCTGTGCGCTCGCTGCCTTCCACAACCACAGCAGCCTACGTCATTCACGTTTCCACCTGTAGGACCATCTGCTGTCACTGCCGACTACTTACTGCAGCAGGCACGTCGAGCTGCATACGGTGACTGTCCAAAGATAGAGGCCATCAATTGCGGAAGCTGTGGTCTACATAAAATATGGCAATGAGCAGTTTCGGAAGGATGGCAATAGAATGGTGGGGAGTACATATGCGAAAGGTTCGCCAACAACCTACAGTTTCATCTGCTTCAACTTCCCACACCAATGAACCATGCCATGTATCTACCGTACCTTCCCGAGATACACTTGCCCGCCTGGACAGATGTAAACACTGAGGGACCACGCCCACCTCTGGAGGCGTCAACCACACTGGCTTACGCGACACATGCTACGCCATCTACTATCGGAACCGGTCCGGCCAAGTTCCAATCACTACCTTTTTTCTCAGGTGCAGCTAGTGAGGACCCTCAAGCCTACATCGAGGACTGCATTCGCCGACTAACAAGGTATGGTGTTTGCGAAGAAGAGTGGTCTAACAGTGTCGGGGTCAACTTACTGGAGATGCGCATCTGTGGTGGAAAGGTCTGTGGTGGAAAGCCGTGAATTTCGACAGAATTTCTTGTTCAGAATTTTTACGGGCATTTCAGTGCAGCTTTGTCGGCACATACTTTTCACTTCAGGTCCGGAGCCGAGTAGTGCTAGAGGAACAGTCATGTGACGAGTCACTCACTGTGTTTGCTACAAGAAAGATAAATGCTGTACAGAAATTTTTATCCACCATATGACAGAACAGGAAGTGTTAGAAATAGTGGCTTCTATTGAACATCCTCAGTTTCGTTTAGCATTAGCTCCTCTGATTCACTCTACCATTGTTGATGTCATGCTTCCTATGATTATTCTTGAATTATCACCGTGGGAGACTGACAGATCGAATCGGGACCATGCCGCCACACCCCTACGTAGGTCGCGTGTCAATGATACCTACTCAAGCCGTGTGACAAGGAAGAGTGTGCGCATTCCCCCCTGTCATAGTGACCAGACAGCTGACAGCTCTGCACACACAAACTGGGCAAGAGTGAACCAAGTGGCAATGCTTCTTATAACAGGAAATTGCCACTGCGATGGTGGCCACTATCACTGAAGGAGAGAGTGCCTGAACTACGTGGCTGGCAGCCAACTGCAGCTGGCGGGAAATGACTTGTCGGGGTAGAGCGACGTAATGTCACCTGCCCCAGGGTAAGTCTAAAAACACCTGGAAATACGTTAAAACAGATTTTGATTAACCAGATTCTTTCCAATTCAACTAATATGATTAGAATACCTGTTGTTACTTAATGGCCAACAGTGCCGAGCATTAGTAGATACTGTTGCTACTCATAATTTTGTACACCAGTGATAAGTGTACGAAAATTTACCCCGTCAACACATACAGTTCAGCTTGCAACCATTCAGCATCAAGACGAGACCATAGGGGAGGATAGTCTGTTAAGATACGTGATATTGAAACCAAAACAGCAGCTTTGATATCAGCTGACCTGCAAGAAGAAGCCATCGTCGGGGTTCCCTGGCTCAGTGAACAAAATACGATTGTCGAGCCCTCCACATTAAGCATTCACTTTGGCCAACACGAACGCCCAACAGTTTATAACCTTGCTTCCAGCCCCGAGAATCTAATCCCGGGCATCAGGCTGGACGACTTTGACCATGCCGTGCTGCCAGAGTACCGGGAGGCAGTACAGTATTTGCTAAATGAGGGGCATGATATATTTGTAGCAGCTGACCCTCTCCGCCACACAAATGTTGCCATACACTCCATTCAATTAGATCATGACAATCCTGTATACTCACCACTGCGTGCCTACCAGCCACATTAGTGCAGAATCATCAAACAACAAGTTAAGGAAATGCTTTCAGAATGGGTGATAGAACTCGCCGACTGTTACTATAATTCAGCTATAACATTAGCGCCCAAGAAGGATGGATCATGGCGCTACTGTGTAGACTTTAAACAATCAACCTCATTGCACATTCAGCTCCTTCGCCATACATAAATGTACGTGATGCTCTGTCTGCACTCGGCCGAGCCAAGGTAATAACATCACTCGATCTCCGGTCAGGTTACTGGCAGGTTCCGGTGTTGCCAATAGTCTGGCACAAAACAGCATTTACGGCACCAGATGGCCGCCGCTTTGAGTTTTTTGCAATGATGTTCGGCCTGAAATGTGCCCTTTCCATCTTTCAGTCTATGTTGGTGCGAGTATTGGATGTCTAGATAGGCGAATTCACCTTGGCCTATCTAGATGTCATGATTTTATGGTCCGAGACCTGGGACGACCTCTCGCTAATACTTGAATGGTTAGTAGTGAATGGTCTGTCTTGCACAAACAAAAAGTGCCAGCTGGGGAAACCGGAAATAAAGTTCTTGTGTCACATGGTGAGCAAGCATGGCCACTTCTCTACAAAAAAGCAGCTTGACCTAATTATTAATTATGTAGCACCATGCATGCGAAAACAGCTACACAAATTTTTGGTTTTGTTAACTAGATTAGGGAATACATAGAAAAATTCGCAGAACTTACTACACCACTGACCGCTCTCCTCTCACCTGTAAGTAGATTTGAATGGACAATGGAACACGACATGTGTTTTGCAGAGTTAAAACAACGGTTCCGGGAGTGCCCATCGCTGGCACATCACGATCTCAGCTGTCACCTGTATTTACAAACCGACGCGAGTGAGATGGGTCTAGGTGCGGTACTGTTCCAACTGGGTGATGAAGGGGAACGTCTTGTCATTGGCTACAGCAGTGCGAAATTCGGACCAACAGAACTGTGTTATGATGTAAATGAGTGGGAAAGTCTTGCGGTAGTGTGGGTGGTGAAACTATACAGGCCATTCTTGGAATACCAACGCTTCACACTGCGCACAAACAACTGCTGCCTCCTATGGCTGCACTCAATACGAGAAGCATGGAGCAAACTTGCTCACTGGGCATTGCTGCTGCAGTCCTATGACCTTGAAGTACAAATGTACCCGGTTCCGAAAACCAGCTGGCTGACGAGCTCTCTTGCACCCCAGGCAACATGATCGCGTGGGACAAAGATGAGTGGGATGACCTTCTCCTGCCTCAATTATCTAATTTCAGTGCAAACGGTGTTGCCACCCTCTGCAATACACAGGCAGTATCTGAAACCACCTGCCTGAAATATGTTTACAAGTGTGTGCTTCACACACAACAAAACTGTGCCTAGACACAATGTCGCATCACCGGACCCCCTGGAGCAATGCAGACTTGCAGAAATCTCCACCGCCACTTTCATTGGCCTGGTGTGTCGCGAGATACTCGTGAGTTTGTGCGACATTGTCAAGTCTGCAATTGTTTCAAGAGCCGCCATATTGATGGAACACAGCAACAGCAGCCACGCCTGCCCACTGAGCCCTTTGAAACTATTCCATTAGACCTCAAAGTCCCCTATCCTGGAACATCTAAGGGAAAAAGATTTATGCTCATTGTAACATATTTATTTTCTAGGTGAACTGAAGCTTTTCCTGTGCCTAATGCACGTGCTGATTGCGTAACTCGAATCCTAGGCACAGAGTTTTTTTCCCAGCTGGGGTTACACCCACATGCTCCTGTCAGACAATGGCACACAGTTCACAGGGCACATGGGGCGAGACCTATGCACTAAGTGGGGCATGGTGCACAATACCACAGCGGTGTTCCACCCGAGAGCCAACCCCACAGAGCGTCGCAACCAGGATATTAAGACGCAACTGCGGCTCCGTGTCGGTAAGAACCAGCGGTGCTATTCACTCTGTGCCACCATGTCAACGAGGCGACAGGTGGGAAACCAGCTGAAATACTTCAAGGACGCAACATACCCCTGCCTGGTGAATTTGCTTGTCTGTCCAGAGAGGGTAGGAGCTCCGCAAAAGGTAGCTCCATAAGGCGAGAAAGGAGACAAGAGATAATAGCTGATGTCTGCAACAAACAGGTGTGTTATGTGCAACAATGGATGTCGAAAACTACAAGACCCCAAAACCACTGGAACCAGGACAGCTCGTGTGCATGAAAGAGCACACACTGTCCTCAGCAAGAAAGAACATCTGTGCTGGGTTCAGTCCCTGCTGGAGTGGGCCCACAAAATGATACGCACATTAGGTGCAACCACATACTTTGTGCAAATAAGCTACCGTCGGCGAATACCCGTTCACCGGGACCAGCTACGTCTAGCCCAGCCAGACACTGGTGTAGCAACATCATCCCTGACATCGAAGAACCTCATGCGTCCACATCAGTAGCGAGTGAAAATGGCAACAACTCGGGCCACGACATGTCCATGTCAACTAACAGAGATACCTTTCCCCCCTCGTTCTACCCAGCATCACCCAATGTCTCGATGCCCGAAGGAAACATAGTGAACAGGTCGGTCACGAAAGCCGGGTCTTTCACCACTGCTTGCCAGCGGCCCGCAGCTGGCCCGAGCGATGACTCCACGGGTGTTGAAGTGCTGCTCGGAAACAATGAAACCGAAGTTGCGATGCCTTGCATAGAGGAAATCGCACTCACCTCACCGGTCGAACGACCCTTGACTGTGCACAAGCCAGGAGGTAACACAGGCCAGCCCAGTGCTGCGGCTCTTGAAGGGAACACATTCCCGACGACCGCCCCTGGGTGGGTGGAAACGACCGATACTGTAGCGGGGAACAGAACCTGCTTGAGGGGTCCAGACCCCTCTCACAACGTCGAATGTGCTCCCATCGTCATCACATCACATCGACCATCAGCAGCGACGAGTCATATGCTGGTAGTGACACCTGGTTGATCCGGCGTCCTCAGTGCCATCGTATTCGTCGGAAGGCAGACTGCACAGCCCACGAAAAACCAAATGCTTCATGCGCAGTCGTGAGGACAGCTCTCCCACAACGTGTCCCTGAGGCACCTGTCACAAACTAGCAGCGACACCGCTACTACCTTCGACCTCGGTGTAAGTTAGGTGTCCCACCATCCTCTTGTGCCTGATGCAGGGGTAATGGGTGCAAGCACATAGCGGACAAACGGCCTCGAGAGGAGAGGGCGTATGACATTAAACAGACGTCCAAGTATCTTTCTCAGACCGTTTGTCATGCTGTAATTCGCCCACTACCCTGGCAACAGGTACAACAGATGCGAACTTGCTAATTATCGGCCATACCGCTAATTAGTATATCTCCTGGGGCTCCTCAGACATCAGCTAGGGTGTGTTAAAGTGCGCGATTTGGTGCGAGTGCCAAGTCCTCGAAATATTGCGCCCCGTCAGGGTTTAGGAACGCGCCACATGCCATGCGACCTACAGCCCACACCTCTCGGGGAATAATAGGCTTGCCCAAGTTGACAACATTACAGTCAAATCTGTATTATTATTTAAATGTAGTTCACACAGAAACATTATTAAATAAAGACATGTGATAGATAATAAGGTACAGACAGGCAGAAATACATTAATAAAATAATTCATTTTAATTACGGTCGTTGCCAAGTTTCTTAATTTTGTTATTGGGTTGTTTTAAATTTACTCGTGTCCTAAGCAATGTAACATATTTTAATTATTGATTGCATCAAGTGTATTCATTTATCACCATCACCACTTCATATCACTTTGTTTGGTTGTGTTTTGGCGGGAGATGCTGAGCCCTCTGTGCACCATCTCCCAGAAGGGGCTCGTTCGTCCGACCACCGAGCAGGACACATGTGCGGGATAACTGCTCTCGGGCCACCCCTGGACCTTCTGTAGTGTGTAGTGAATCTTAGGTAAGTTAGTATTAACATTCGTGTTCTGTCCAGGGACCAAACCGCTGTCATCACCACGGTTACAGTAGTTAGTAGCAAATATGTACATACTCATCAAGTACTACTAAATTTGTTTAAATCAACAGAGCTTTTCATTTCTGTATCCAGAGGAGGTCTGAACCCAGTACTTCACATGTGTCTTTCAGTGTCGAAGAGGCATGGCCCTGGCCTAAACAGGAGCTAAGTTCAAGTATACATAGCCAGGCTCAAGACCACCAACATCAGTGATGCTGCTTGTCGGCCACATGACCTGAGAAAAAGTCTCGTGCTTGCGTTTCGCCGAGCTAAAACTGCGGGACTGGCGCCTATGGCTCTCCCTAACCTTCCCCTGAACACAGTATCTCTTCATTTAGCCCCCATGCAACTCAGAGTTACATTATCGTCCAGGTATTGTTTTAAGCTGCGGCGGTCACCTTAATGCAACACAAGCTACTGAGTCGAAGGATGATAAATAATAACTCAGGCAAATATAGTTAAATCAGTCTTGTGTACCGCCACACCACTCACAGAGGTGGAGAGAGTTGTACTACTGCTGAAATTGGTAATATTATATATGCGATGCTGACACTTGCCTTTGCAAATATTAAAGTTACGTATGTTATTGACATATTTCGACAAAGTGGCCGGATAGGACGCCAACAGCTCCTTCCGCGCTCACCTTTACTTCTCTTTTTCAAATCTCGACGACAACTCTCACATCTTAACTTTTGGCGTGAAAAGTACCCAGTGTACAATAATCCTTGTGCATGCCATCCAGCCAATGGAAACCCTGAACTACCTAACTCCGCCTCTCGTGAGCAAACTGTCGCGCTACCCTTGACCGTTATTTATTTGTTTGTCGAAGCCTAATTATTTCACATTTGTTGACATACCCCTGATTACAAAATATTATTTTCATTGATTAGCTATAACTATACTGACACCGATAATTATTTAAATAAATAAAATTAATCCCCACTGCCAGGTTGTTACAGTGGTGCTGTGGAAGAAGGGGGGATTGTATGGAAAGAGGGGGCTGCAGGCCGGCCCATATTTTTTGTGGTGGCAGACCATCCCCTCTCCTGACTTCGAGGCACATGATTTCCATTTACTATTATCTACTAAACTAATCCTAAACTATTTAAATCTAATAATACAACTAAATAACCATTATTTTCAGTACCAACATGTCAAGATGGTTAATTTGATACCCACGTGGTTTCTACGATCACAAATGCTCTGTTCTTCAATTTATGTAATAAAGTATACTGAGATATACAAAAGTTCAATTTTGGCTCGTCACATGACCCTCTGAATTTCCTGTGTCTGGTGAACATTTACTTTTAACTGTTTACAAGATGTTTAAGCCGCCAGTTCTCAAACTACCTCTGTAAAATATTTAATATTACAATCATTACATAGTTTGCTCATTCGAATGTACACATTCTGTTAGTTTTGTTACATGTGTTTAAGTGTTATGTTCTTTGCATTACACTTCTGCAGGCTTAGCATGCTTAATTAGTCCCTGGTGCTACTGCAAGTAAAAGTCCGCGAAGTTTTTTTTTGTCTCGGCCAGTGTTACCTACGCTAACATCTTTCCGCTGGCAGCCTAAGCCATTCCTCCTGGGACACAAGTGTCTGGGTTGCCTGGCGTCGTAAGCCGAATACTGTATGTCAACTATACCTAATTCGCTACCTGCCTTACTTGGCACATCCAGTATCTCGCCGCTTTAAAATTAAATTTCCCTGTGACCACTCGTCCTCTAAGCTGTCACTTTTACAGCCTGCTCTATTCAAACAGTGCATCTCTTCGCCTCGCCCTTTTCTGTGAAACAGCCACTCTCTCTCAAAACCTCTGCTGGGCAATAAAACCACATTTATGCACTGACGGCCTTCTTTGTCAAGTTAACGGAGAAACGAGAAACTCTTATGCTGACACGGAATGCATAACATATTTTACCCTCGGTAAGAAGCCACCTACTGACTTTCTCATACTTGTAATAACCTTGTAACTTACGAACATCGGACATCCATCTATGTACACATGTACCTGGTTCTCGTAGTTCATACCCACTTACCCCGACTTTCCTAACGATATCATGTGGACCTCTGAAAATAGCAGTTACTTTTCCTATCTTCTTATGTGCTTTCGGGGATAAAGTTATCACCTTTGCCAACATTAAATCTCCCGCTGCCAAACTGTCAGGTGCCCTTGGGCCAGTCTTGCACTGCCTTCACTTTGGGGCCTCGCTGCATTGTCCCGAGTACGAGTGCTATGTTCCCAGCTGTGTTGACGGACGATTGTAACGGGTAGGCTAATA
The DNA here is from genome assembly GCA_003012365.1 of Medauroidea extradentata. Taxonomy (NCBI): domain Eukaryota; kingdom Metazoa; phylum Arthropoda; class Insecta; order Phasmatodea; family Phasmatidae; genus Medauroidea; species Medauroidea extradentata. Next base: position 27,438 of record PNEQ01067689.1, on the reverse strand, counting down.
CTTTATCTATCCATGGCAGTGTCTCCTCCCACATGAGTTCGTCTGGACCCATTTCTAATTGGCTGCTAGCTACTGTTCCATCAGCTGTTTTCATACTCCCCTTGTGCTGGGGTTTCTCCCCACCGAACTTGACTTGTGCTTTGACCTGGATTAACGGGAGCAATAAACTACTTTTATGGCAGCAGACGTGTGTGCGCGCACTGGACGCTGGGGTGTGGAACTGATACCTTCGGCCAAGCTCTGGCCGCATCGGAACTGTTCGGGCCACCCTCCCTCTCCTGGCCCTCCCCTCCTTTCCTTGGCCAGCATCAGCTGGTGACCCGCCGCGGAGAGGCACTCTGGCCTCCGCCTCCATCCGTGAAAGGTCGTGTCCCTCCCGGCACTCCGTCGGTAAGTGTACAGTTTTGATTCGGGTGCACGGGTCATCATCTTGTTGACGGCTCGGTAAGCCACGTGTTTACCCTACGTTATTTAGTAGATTCTTTAAGTCTGATTAGTCCATTATGACGTACCGGTGGCGTGTCAAGGGGGCCCGAATCTAATTGTGCTATTGATTTGTATGGGCCCTTCAGACCATGTTGTGGGCAATTAAATGTGTAACCTTATGTTAACTATTGTACACCCTTCCCGATGTCATTGTATGTAATGAGTGAAAATTGATAATACATCGTTTCCACTCTGTATTATCTAGTTTGGTTATTTCGTCATGTTTACCCTCTCGGGTAACTCGAGCCCTTTTGTCTCTCGTGCCTAGAGTGTGGTACAAGAAACTGCGCGACTCTGCTCAGGGTTTGAGTCCCGAGCAAGGGTTGTCGCATTTTCCATTAGCAAGATACTTGTGGGGTTGTGGCCGAACAGTGTCAACATGGCACATTCCGCCGGATGGTGTGATTTTGTTTATAGGATGGGTTACTTGGAACTTAGGGAGTATTTACGTGAGTCCGGGGTTGAGTTTGAGAATACTGAAGATGTGACTGCGTTGCACATTCGCGCAATTGCAGATGTAAATTCGTTGCATTCCATTGAACAGTTGAATTTGGGGAGTACTGTATTTGCGGCTCATGGGCCTGTTACTGTGGCGCAAACTGTTTTAATTGCGTGTTTAAAGGGAGAATGTATTTTGCGCATTGTTCAGCCAGAGGATGTGTTGCACTTCTTGGAGTCAGTAGATCAGGTGTACGGTAGTATTCCCGGTGCTAATGATTGCGCATTTCTGACGTGTTTGTCAACTTGCTTGGAGGGACATGCGGTTTCTATTTTAGGCGATGTGTTGCATGATGCGCAAGGCTACAATGAGTTTAAAGCTCGGTTACTACGGCATGCTGGTTCTGTGGCCGTGTGGTCACGTATCAAACGGAAGTTTGTAGATAGATTTCAGAGACCCGACGAGACAGTGTCAGGATATGTACAGGATGTGCGATGTTTCGCTGCTGCGATGAATCTCACTAGGGCTGAGACTAAATTTGTTTTCATAGCATAGTCGATCACCTTGCGCCCGAGGCATGCCGACACAGGTTTGTTTGTGCTCCGCCCACTTCCTTTAAGGATTTGTGTTTGTTAGCGCTTGATATCGAGAGAAAGCTAGAGATCGAGTGTGAGTATTTTCGCTTGGTTCCGCCTGTGAGGTCCGCTCGTCCGCCTGTTGTGCAAGCTGTCGGCAGAAAGTTTAATGTTCCGCACGTTTCTGCAGCAGTAGTCGGCGCCTAGTCGGGGTCTGAAGTTGTGTCCTCTCGTGTTGATAGTGCCTGTAGTGGTTCTGCTCCGGTCACGCGTCGCTGTGCAAATTGTTCGCAGTTCGGGCATTTGTCCTTTCAATGTTCCTCTCAGTTAGTGCGGCCTGCTTTAATCCGTTGCGGTCGTGTTGGGCATATGCGCGCTGCTTGTCGGGGAAACTGAAGAGTGCTCTTCATGTGCGTGCTGCAGAGAGTTACGACAGGGTTCATTTTAATGCGCGCACGGATTGTTATGTGTTGTTGTCGTGTTACGGCGACGACAGGGCTGCTCTTGTTGACACCGGAGCTACTCATTCTTTCGTTCGCGAAAGTTTCGTATCGGCTCTGTTAACAAAAAATCCGGGTTATATGATTACATCTACTGTTTCTTTATCTTTGTCGACGTGTGTCGCGAACGGCGACGTGGTCAAGTGTACTCGTGTAGTGCATTTGCATTTCAATATACACCGATTTTCATGGACTTTTAGGTTTTGGGTCTTAGACAATCTTGTAGCTGATATCGTCCTAGGTGTCAATTTTTTGAGCCATGCTCGTCAACTTAGGTTTTGTTTTGCACCTAATTCTGTGTGCCCTTTGATCTCTCGGGTTTGTTTTTCCCCCGCCCCCAATTGGCCGTATTGTCTCCCTTGACTCGCATCAGACTGGCGAGGTTCAAAGGTTATTGAGTGAATTTCCGGATGTTATCGCGACATGCATTGGGAGTTGTAATGTACTACCTTATAAGTTTAGGGTGACCGACGACATTCCCGTAAGACTCCCACATTATTCATACAGTCCGCCAAAATTGGTGATCATGCGGTCGATTATCGAGAAGTTATTGTCGGAAGGAGTTATTTCTCCGTCTATGTCGGAGTATGCTTGTCCTGCCTTTCTAGTGAAGAAATGAAGTAGTAATAAGTATCGTTTGGTGATTTGACATGTCGCAAGTTAACCATAAGATCCACTTAGATCCATTTGCGGCCCCTACTGTTGACACTGTGTTACAGTACCTCAGCAAGGCTAAAATCTTCAGTATAAATGACTTGAATTCTAGCTTTCATCAATGTCTTTTACAACCAGAGAATTGAAAGTATACTGCATTTTGTACCCAATGGGCGCAATTCGAATTCAAACGCATACCTATGGGCGCATGTTTTGGCACACAGGCTTTGTCTCGTGTGTTGGACCACGTATTGTCAGACTTAAAGTTCCAATTTGTCTACAATCGATGATATTATTGTGTACAGCAACTCTTTTGAGGAACATTTAATACATCTTACAGAGGTCTTGAGTCGTTTACGGCAGGCTGGACTTACGGTTAACCCCGCTTAGGTTACTTGGGCGGCCCAGTCAGTGAAGTTTTTGGGGTATGTGGTGTCCGAGGGAAAATTGTTGATGGATCCAGTTAGAATAAGTTCTATTATGAACTTTCCACGACCGAAGACTGTCAAAGGTGTATCCCGGTTCATCGGGATAATGGGGTTATATGCTAGGTTTATTCCCCATTTCGCTGAGCTTGACTCACCATTGAATCAGCTGAAATGCAAGAATGCGCCTTTCGATTGGGGTGACGAGCAGGAGCACAGCTTTAATGCTTTAAAGAAGTGTTTGGCTGCAGCAGCATCCTTACACCTAGCCGACTTCGATGCACGTTTTGTTCTGAACATAGATGCTTCCAGCGTTGCGTGCCGCGTTAGGTCAGATGCGTGACGGCGAAGCAGTTCCGGTAGCTTTTGCCAGTCGTGCAATGTCTGATTCCGAACAACGGCTTAACACTTTTGAAAAAGAGGCGTTGACTTGTGTGTGGGGAACAAGTAAGTTTGACACCTATTTGAGTGTTGTAGAGTTCGACTTGTGCACTGATAATCAAGCAGTGTCATGGTTATTGGGGCACTCGAATGATTTTGGTAAGCGCGGACGTTGGGCTTTTCGACTGTCGAAGTATCGTTTTACCATACGACATATCACTGGTGCAAGCAAGGTGGTGGCGGACGCGCTGTCACGATTGTATTGCACCGATGATTACATTTGCGATCCCGAAGAACTGACAGCAGTATGTTCTGCGTTCACCACACATACGTCATTTTATACCCGCCCAGGCCGCTCAGGCGGAAGATCCCGAATGCCAGGATATCGTTTCTAGGTTGGAACAAGGCGAAGTACTTCACTATGAAGTGCATGATGATTTGTTGCACTATGTGGGTCGACGTCGACGCCTGCGGCGATTGTTTGTTCCGGCTGCCAGTCGCCCAGAACTGTTAACTTATTTCATGCTTCCCCCTTTGTGGGTCATTTGGGTCGCGCTGGAACTTTGAGTAAGGTCAGTGCTCATTTTTTTTTGGCCAGGTATTTATCGCGACGTCCGGGAGTATGTTCGTCACTGTGACTTGTGTCATCGCGTGAAGTCTGCACGTAACACGAAAGTAGGATTGTACCTGGTTGACCAGGTTTCCTTTTCCTGGGAAACTGTACATTGTGATGCTTTTGGGCCTTTGGTGCGCTCTGGTAAGGGAAATGTGCACATTGTTGTTGTCATGGACGTGTTTTCTAAATTTGTCATCATGATTCCCATGCGAAATTTGAAGAGTGCTTCGGTGGTGCGGTTGTTGACTGAACGAGTTTGGGCAGTGTTTGGCCCGCCAGTCAATATAGTGACAGATAATGCTACCTATTTCTCTTCCGGTGTCTTTAAAGACATGTGTTTCTGCTGGACAGTTAATCACTTCACCTCGAGCCTCTACTACCCTTGTGGGAACCAGGTGGAACGATTTAACAGAAATCTCAAGACCACTTTGGCAGCGATGTACCATGGATGACAGCGTGACTGGGATGAGGACCTGGACCTCATCACCCTGGGTTTCAATGCTTTGGTGCTTGGTGCCACTAAGCATTCTCCTGCATGTGTCTTCTTGGGCTGGGACCTCGTCCATTCCTTGTTGAACGTTCGTTTGGGGTGTGTCCTCACCGTCCCATCCGCTTTCCGACAGTGAGCGGGAACTTCTTAGCCGTGAGCTTCTTGGCAATCTAATTGAAGCTCGTGCTCGTCTACAGCATCGTGTGAATGCGCAGCATATTCCTGCTGATTATCAGGCAGGTCAGTTAGTGTACTGTAAGTCTTTTGCTCTCCCGTCTCGTGTGCTGGATATTGGAAGCAAATTGTTGTTGCTGTTTGCGGGTCCGTACCGAGTAGTTAAGTTGTTGGGGCCAAATACTGTTGTGTTGAGTGATTCTGTGTCTGGAGCGATTGTGCGTAAAGCGCACGTTTCGCATTTGAAACACGCTCATGATGATGATGATGTGTGATTTTTGCTTTCAGGATGATCGCTTTTTCTGGTGTGGATTGTTTCGTCATGCCTTGTTCACAGTTCTGTGTTCCGTAGTTGGTAGCGTTTTGGGCCCATAGTTTGATTGGAGGCATTGGCTGGGGTCATGTGTATGTGTCTGTGATCGGGTGTAGTGTTTGTTTTTATTTTGATTTGGTTGTAATTGTTATGTTAGATATGTTTGTCATGTTTGCAGAGTTATATGTTGGGTATGTGTTGTGTTAGTAGTGGCCACTTGTTTGTTCTGTGTTAGTGGATATTCAAATGCGCGCGCATATCTTAAGTTTGAGAAACAATAGTTTTGAGTGCACTTTTGATATCAGTATTAAAGGAGGTATCGCTAGTTATCATATACTGGTATTTTTTTATTGAATTTGTGATTGTATTGCTATTTTCATGCGTTTGTTCAATGTTTCTTGAGGTTTCGAAATGCTTATTACTTAGTACCTGATTAATCAATTGTGATACATAAATGTGTAGCATTTAGGATTTTTATATCTTTAGTGTGTACTATGGTTTGAGTGTAATTCCAGTACTATTTTGTCGGTATAATTCTTGACGTGTATATGATATTGAAGGGTGAATTTTGTAATAATTACAATTATTGTATAGTGAGTTTTTATTGAAGGGTTTTCAGGTAATGTTATTCTGTAATATGGATATTATATTGTTGTTTTCCTTATTTTTCATGCCCACAACGTGCGAGTTTTGGTGCCGAGGTGGTTTTCCTGACTCCAATCAATTTCCTGTCCTTTGCGGTGGCTGGAGCGGCGTCTCCTACTGGAAACCCCCCCACCCCCTCAGCGCTGAGAAGAGTCGCTGTCCGTTTGGGAGTGTGCGCCCCCAGATATTGTGGACTTGCTGTTGGTGAGATCTCCCCATTTATTGGAAATCCCCCAGTACTGTCATTGTTGGGCAATTGCCCGTGGTCTTCGTTTGCTGAACAGTTTCTTGGTCGTCTAACTCTCGAACTATTGCGTATCTGTGAAGATTGTGTTTCCCCCCTGATGGCGTTCAGGGAGGGGGAATTTGTGCTGGCGTTTCTCCCCACCGAACTTGACTTGGTGCTTTGACCTGGATTAACGGGAGCAAAAAACTACTTTTACGGCAGCAGACGTGTGTGTGCACGCACTGGACGCTGGGGTGTGGAACTGATACCTTCGGCCAAGCTCGGGCTGCATCGGAACTTTTCGGGCCGCCCTCCCTCTCCTGGCCCTCCCCTCCTTTCCTTGGCCAGCATCAGCTGGTGACCCGCCGCAGAGAGGCACTCTGGCCTCCGCCTCCGTCCGTGAATGGTCGTGTCCCTCTCGGCACTCCGTCGGTAAGTGTACAGTTTTGATTCGGGTGCACGGGTCGTCATCTTGTTGCCGGCTCGGTAAGCCGCGTGTTTACCCTACGTTATTTAGTAGATTCTTTAGGTTTGATTAGTCCATTATGACGTACCGGCGGTGTGTCGAGGGGGTTCAAATCTAATTGCGCTATTGATTTGTATGGGCCCTTCAGGCCATGTTGTGGGCAATTAAATGTGTAACCTTATGTTTGGTTATTTCGTCGTGTTTACCCTCTCGGGTAACTCGAACCCTTTTGTCTCTCATGCCCAGAGTGTGGTACACCTTCTTGCACGTTCTCCAACTTTGCCATGACCTCACTTACCTGAGCCATGTGCCTACCATGCCCGTCTTCAATGCTCGCCAGCATACTTTTGTTACCCTCTGGTAGTGATACTGCGTGTCTATCAACCTTGTTCTCTATTCTATTTATCTCCGCTATACACTCAGATTTATCGGCGGAGGATCCATTACTGAACCTATTTTCAACAAACTGTAATTTTTTAACTGCCCAATTCACGAACTCCCGCAATATCTGTCGCGTTTCTTCTACTTGCTGCGCCAAGAGAGCCTTCATCTGTGCCATGAATGCCTCTAGTATATTATTATCAATTTGCCCGGTCATTGACTGTGCCTGTACTGTGTTAGGTGACGGCGAACTGCTGCTCGCTGACCTATTTTGACATGTCAGAGAAAATCTATCCTGTGTAGGTACTTCCTGAACTACATTCTCTGCTACTGTTTCTCGTTCATTTTCACTAAATACCTGCGATAAATTAATATCACCACCGCTCATTAAGTACTACACTTTATATACATCCCGCCGACCATGCAACATGCCTTCTACCTTCACACACTATTACACTACTCTACAAACGACGATCCACGATCCACTGCCACTCGCAGCCGACGTCTGCTGCCGTAGTTCGACGCACCTGGAAAAATTTAGTATTTGGTTTGTCTCGCCCTGCCGATGAATAGACGTAGAGGTGTGAATTCACCCTCATGCCGCCAGAGAAGACGTTTCGATGCTGATGATGCTGGTGTCCGCTGGTGTCTCCGCGCTCTGCCGTGGAAGGATCCTCACACCGCCAGAATTGTGCACTATCCCGCGTTGCCAGGCTGATGTGCTAGCCGCTGCCAAGCTCCTCGCTGTCGTGGCCTCCTATTGTCTTCTTGTCACTCGTTGCTCAGTACAGCACGTCGCGTCTCCTGATTTGCACAACTTGTCTTCTGTGCATTAAGTTCGTTAAGTTCGTGGCACACATCTGTTATCTCTTCCGTGGCTGGCCTCACGAAAACTAAGTACTCGTGGAAGCACTGTTTTGAAACCCGGACTACTGTAGCAGTTCAGTTCATTATCTGCAGTTCGTAAGTATTCATGTGCTTGTTGTGGCTAGAGCAAGAGAATCTTTCCTGGGAATGAAGATCTTAGCCCGGCCGTTGGCGCGCCACGTTTTGCGGTGGTCCCCTTAATGCAACACAAGCTATTGAGTCGAGGAATGAGAAATAATAACTCAGGCAAATATAGTTAAACCAGTCTCGCGTACCGCCACACCACTCACAGAGGTGGAGAGAGTTGTGCTACTGCTGATATTGATAATATTATATATGCGACGCTCATGCTTGCCCTTCTAAATATTAAAGATACGTATTTTACTTAAAAATTTCGACGAAGTGGCCGGAGGGGATGCCAACAGCTCCTTCTGCGCTCACCTTTACTTCTCTTTTTCAAATCTCGACGACGACTCTCACATCATAACTTTTGGCGGGAAAAAGTCCCCAGTTTAAAATAATCCTTGGGCACGCCTTCCAGCCAATGGAAACCCTGAACTACCTAGCCCCGCCCCTCGTGAGCAAACCGTCGCGCTACCCTTGACCGTTATTTATTTGTTTGTCAATGCTTAATTATTTCACATTTGTTGACATACCCTTGAATACAAAATACTATTTTCATTGATTAGCTATAACTATACTGACACCGGTAATTATTAAAATAGATAAAATAATCCCCACTGCCAGGTTGTTACAGCGGTGCTGTGGTTGTAGGGGGGATGTATTGAAAGAGGGTGGAGGGGACTGCCGACCAGCCCAGACCTTTCGTGGTGGCAGACCGTCCCCTCTCCTGACTTCCAGGCTCTTGAATTCCATTTACTGTTATCTACTAAACTAATCATAAACTATTTAAATCTAATAATACAACTTAATGACCATTATTTTCAGTACCAACGTGTCAAGACGGTTAATTTGATACCCACGATGTTTCTACAATTACAAATGCTCTTTTCTTCGATTTACGTAATTAATTATGCTGAGATATACAATATTTCCACTTTGGCTTGTCACAAAGCGAATATACGTATAGTACGATGTATATACTAATATATTTACGATAATGTTAGATTTAATTAATAATATTGATTTCTTTTGTAATGTACACTATAACATTTTAGCATGGTACCAATAATTAGATATTATCCGAGTATATATGAATGACATTGTCTATTCAGATGGTGGAAATAATAGATAATGTTGATGTGCATGACCAAATATTATTTGTGTAGTTTAACTGGCATAAGTGACTGATCGTTCCTTCAGATAATATGTGCATTATGTTATGATTGAGTGCCTTGACAGCATCGGATTTTACTTAGTATAAAGATTCTAAGTCATGAAATGTTGAATATTTTGGAAAATTATTAGGACCATTATTAATAAAAAATAGTTAGTGGTATACATTTAGCGTGTTCGTCTAGTCATTACAGGAATGCATGTACATAAATAGTTACGTTCATAGTAATTATTTGACTCCGGAAATTAATGGTCAAATGTTACACGGAAATTGGTTTGGTTTGAGGTATATTTAATTGGTTTTTACATGTGTTTCAGTAGTATGTTCCACTGGTGTCTTGTGTGTATTGCCTGACTGATTGGAATGTCTGGTGTAGTACAAGTGAGTAAAGAAGGTAAATTTGTCTAGATGATAATTGGTCTTATTTGATGGACGAGAACGATATGAAGGTTTGTAAGTCTTAAACATGTTTAGCGAAGAATTAACTTCAGCTGTGTTTCTACTGGCATGTTTGTACTGGAGATGATAACACATACAGCATGATGCAGGTATTAATATAACAGGGACGGATTTAGTAGTGTTAATTTATAAGTTTGAATGGTGAAGTTTGTATATTAATTTGGTAATATAATTTATTGACTTAACTTACAGAATCGAATTGTTTACTATGTGATCTGCCTCGTTTGGTTAATTAATGCTGAGATAATATTGTTAAGGTATGTTTCGTATGGATTATAATGTGCTTTCAGATATATGGTTTTTTCGATGCATGCAAATCTAAAATGATATTATGCTGAGTGGAGGTTTGACCTATCTTGACAATTTAATAGGTAGTTTGTAAAACGAATATTACAAATGACACTGTGCTACGGATTGAGAGGTGCTATGTAGCGCTTTACAGTAGGATAGATAATATGTAATATTTGACTGATTGGTCTAGATGGTTACAGAAAAGACTGAAGACGATGCATGGAAGGTATGATAGTTCGACCAGATTTCGGGTGGTAAATATTTTATGGAAGTGTTCTTGAACGCTGCGTATTGTATTTTATGAATGTTCAAATTCAGAACAAGTGTTGATGGTGAATGTGTAGATAACACAAAATATGAATAAGAATGCTAATATAAAAGAGAAGGCTAAGTTAAAAGTAAAAGAACCGAGCTTGAGATTAAGAAACTACATTGCAGAAGGAAAATTTCAGATGATGAATGAGATAATTAGTAACTTTGAAATGAGATAGGAGTAACTCGACTTTGGTAGTTTTACATGTATTTTGTATAGGGTCGAGTAGATTAGTTAAAAATTTAACTCCGTTATGTATTGATCAAATATGCATGGTGTAATTATATTTGTTGTGAACAGGTCTTGAAACGAATTTAATTTCCCACAACCTTCCTTACGAATCCACACAATTTGGGGTGGCAGTGGAATAATTGTAACATCCATAAAGTAAACTGACAACCTGTTCAATTTGCAATTTGTTAATTAATAACATCTCAGGGAATAAAAGAAATAATGAACAACGTAAGAAAGTATTCTAAAGAATAACATTATGTGTAGTTGCAGATACCACGGCAACACGAGAAGTACGCCCATATCGATTAGTATAAATTTAAAAGACAAATTGCGTTTAGTTGAAATGGCATAGCTCAGCTCGGAAAACAAAATCAACTTATCTGCAGGGTATACGTAAGAGTATATGCTGTTTAAAAGGAAAGACAAGAGAAAAATTCTTTTTTTAAACTAGTCAACTAGCAGAGAGGCAAAGAGACTAAAAATGAGTAAATTTATCGCTGGTACAGCATTATTGATTGTAATCAAAACTTAGCTGTATTTCTACGGCATTGGCTGCGTCGTGGTGTTGTACTTCTCGTCGGCTAGCAGGCTCTCTTCTGGTCTTCATATTTCACGTCTGCTGTGGAGTTATGTGCCTTAACATGTCAACCAGGCAGCCTTATTATGCTCGAATACTCAAAAATAAATTTTGTACGGACGTCACTACATCGTCGATCCACACAACATTTCTGTCCAAGATGGCGATACCAATAACACCTCTCTCAAAAACACTTCTTCCAAATATCAGCCAATGCAAATACGTCTGTCTAGTGTTACCGTGGTGTTCATGTCCAGTTGCGTCCAGCAACATGTAAACATAGCTCTAGGCAAACACAAAACTTCAAGACATAGATAAAATATAACTATTGAAATACTTATAAATCTGCAGCGAAACAAAAATATTATGGTAATTTTCACCAGAAATATTAATTAAAACATTTGCACACACTATTAAAAGAAAAATATTCATCGAAAAAGTAAACAAATACAGTAAAACGGGGTGAGATTGTGTCAAGCGGGGTGAGATTGTGACAACCTAATTGTATGTGCTTATTTACTTATACTTAAAAATGGTAAGTACATAGGCTTAGTCCTGAAGAATAAATCAAGTTTGAAAAAAGAACACAAGAATAAAAAATTATATGCTATTATTTTATGTAGAATTAGGTTGGCACAATCTCACCCCAACGTGGCATAATCTCACCCTGTTTTACGGTATTCTGTCATTAAAATCACGCAGTTAGCTAGTGAAAATAAATTAATTAAATAAACATTAATTACTCTGGCACTCATCATAAAAAAAACATTAAAACGGCAGAATTGTAATTTATCACATTCTATAGGGTTTCGTTAACAGTAGGTCTTATTTTGTTTGCAGAAAATATCGGAAAAATTTTAATGTGTGTTCGATATCAGGTGAATATAACTGTGGTGACAGAGTCAGCTTATACATTAAGATTGTTATTACCAGGTATGTGTAAACATATAATTTTAGTTATTTGAGCTAATGTTGGACTTGATAAGGTATGTATAGGGTAGGGTAGAAATTAGAGGTTGATGTGTTGTTACTGAACGACTCGTCGTATGTTTAGGTTAAACATTGTAACAGTTTTTACATGATGTAAGTTTTTAATTTCTTTTGTTTAGTTAGCTTAAAGATGGATTGAAATGATGTGTGTATATATATATATATGATGATTTGGAAAGATCTGAAGTAGCTTGACTGTAACTCTTAACAGGTGACTCCTACAAGCTGACTCTTACAAACTGACTCTTGCAAAATAACTCCTAACGGAATAAACTTGGCAAAGATTAGTTTTGTAAAACAATACTCTGCACGAAACTTCTCTCCGATGTAGAAACGAACCGGGCAAATACAGATGGTAGCAATGAAATTCTAGTTTTTATATTTGGTTGTCAAATTCAGCGCTGTGTTACATCAAGAATGATGTGCGCCATTGCGACTCACTGTGTGGCCTTGCGTGTGGTGTTACTTGGCGTTAGTAGCTGTTAGTGTACAGACATCTTGCGACCTACCTACTAATCCTGGGTTCGATGAGGCGCTGCTTTTCTAGTAAACTTCAGGCCCATCATTTCAAATGTGATTTTTATGAAAACACAATTGTAATTTAGGATGGTATGAATTATAATGGACTCAGAAGTTTATGTTTAGAGTAAAAAAACCGCAGTTATTTTTAAAATATAAAAACTGTTTAATAATCTTTCTAAGATTTTGGTTAACCATAGTATTTGTTTCGACATGTACTTATATAATAATTTTCTTGATTGTTAGGTTTTCTGTCCGACTGTGATATGTATGTGTAGGGTAGAAAGGAGTGGTCATGTATAGTTTAGACGAGTAACGTATAAATGTCGGTTCTGTATATTAGTTATGCATCGTGTTGATTAATGTAAGGAGGTTTACATATTTTCTTTGCGTAAGGAAACATTTCAGAAAGGTTAGGGCGAGTGAGAGATTTCGTTCAGTGCTCAACATTGACGACATTAGCTTCGGAATAATGGATATGATTTAGAATATATTGGTTTTAATAGGAATGAGTCATGAACTTGAAAGGAACGTAAGACGTATTGGAGCTGGAACAGGTATGGAAGAAACTCTTGAAGGTATGAAAAATTCAAATTAATTTCTAATTTATATACTATGTACGAAAGGGAATTTTAAAAATACCTAAAGCTTAACACATAAAAGGTTTAATTTCGCTTATTAGTATAATACTGTATAATATATTTAACAATCATGCTGCGCATCGTACATGGTGTTTGTTGTTGGTAAAAGTGAACATCTATACTGGACGGGGTCTTCCAATTACGATAACTAACTAAACAGATAACATTCTATATGTATGCTAGTTACAAGTTTCCGCATCGCGTATACATATCTGCAATATTAATTTAAAAGCATGGAAATATATATAAACGTTGCTACGATTTTATGTGTACCTGTAAGACTATAGCAAGTAGTTTTCTTATTAAATACATCTTTGATGATTGTCTGATTTGAGAAAGCACTATTGTTAATCTGAAAGGGAAATGCATGAGGTGGCACTCACTGAGACGTGTGTTGTGCTATGTGTTGTGCTTTCGGTGATGTGATCGGAATGTATGTAAATAATTCTGTGTGGAGCTAAGAGTGTGTTTGTGTGTATACGCCAAGCAGCGGACATGAGATTAAGTGTGTTTAAACGATTTATATTAGAATAAATGATTATATGTAGATAGGTCATACAGTAGATATATAATTGGGTTATTACACTTCGTCGATCTCGATGTCATTAGGGATGGAACAAATTACTCAAGCAAACAAGCAAGCAATAAAACAAGAAAGGAATTACACATAGCCTGAAGTTCTGTAAAGCAATGTTCGGGAGTGATTTCGGAATACATATGGTAAACAATATATCGCTATGAAGGTACTTGTATTCGAACCCACGATCTCCATATTACAAGTCCTCGCGCGCAACTATTGTGACACCTTATTTTAACACATAAAACATTTATTTTCATAGCTGTACAGTGGGAAAGTATGAGACGATAACTTCGTACTGGTAGACGTATAGTTAACGTATGTGCGTGCTTTGAATTCAGCAAAAAATTATAGTTCAAATAAAAACCAATCGTGCCCTGACAAGGATTCGAAACCTGGACCATTATATTAAATTCCAAACACGCTACCGTTATCCTATAAGGGTAGTAGTGACATAATTTTTCCTAAGAATTAAAATGTAATAGAAGGGCAGGAAGCGCCTGGCACTGTGCAGCAGCGAGGTAGGGCTTTGCGATTGTTCTTGTCAGAACTGTGTGTTCCTCTGCGTACACGGATACATACATGTAGTTCATAGACCGTGTCTTGCAGAAATGGATGGCTGTGTACTTCCCTGACTCAGTCCAGCAGCGAGGCCGGATGTTACCAGACACCGCACAGGTGTGCGGGCGAGAAATATGCATGTAAGGGTAAGCACGTATTCAAGTCAGGTAGCTTCATGTGACAACGCCGCGCGAAATGTCTTGCTCTGCACTTCTCACGTTGAAGTCGGACGATAGAGGACAGCATGCAGGTGTGCACATGAGAAAAATTCATAAAATAAAGTCACATACACACTGTTATGTGACAATGCACCATGTAATTTCTCTCTGACTTTACAAGGTTGATGATCTGGGTCTCGGGTTTTTTATTTAAATTTTTCTGTCTTATGAAAGCATCCTTAATAAGTTCCCGTTTTGTTATTAATGAGATATATTCCTTATAGTATTTGGATTCACTGTTTTTATATCAAGAGTGTGAAATTGTTACGTGTTAGTCAGGATATGAACACAATTTCTGTATGCAGTGACAGGGCAGTGTACGCTACTACATGACTGCGATTACTGTCATCTGGGGACGTGACTGGATACGCATGATGGACACCATCGCAAGCCTCGACATTTTTCAATGCGTTATCGTAGTGCCAGTCGCATCTTTCAGGTTCTGCGATGGGAGATGTTGGTTGGCTGTCAGCAGGTCCGGCAGCAGTGTGAGTCTCGATGTTTGACTTTAGGGCGGCAGTAACCAGCTGCATAAAGACGGAAGTCATGTAGTCTGTGTAACAATTCATGAAGCAGACTGTTGTTGCTGATGGATGCGACGAGGGCTGCTGCTGTATCTGCACGGTGACATGCCTTACACCAACCTCGGGGATGTGGCATGTCTAGTACGATTGTGCAACCCTTGAAACCCTCCTTGCAGGGTAGACAGTCGCGAATGTCTTTGTCCTGTGGTAGGTAGGTAGGCAGATGCTTTAAAACTGAGGTAATTTCGTGATGTACAAATACCAAAAGGAACTATTTTGGTAAGAAGACGAGTTCTTGGTCCTTTTCGAATGCTGCAAGCGAACGATGCCTTCCGTATGTTACAATCGCAGACACAATTTTCTGTCCAGTGGGACAGCATGCAAACATCTGAGCAGTCTTATTTATAAAAATCTAACTGAAACATGTTGAGAACTACAGTAGGCGACGATGATGGGCAACAACACGACAAAGACTGGGCTCAAGAAGCTAATTATACCCCAGTATGTGCAGAAAGAGAAGCTGGGACATGTTGTAACACGTGCACCAAATGATGGTTACATATAGGGGAGAATCCAATGACAGTTCCAGGTTGTGTGATGTAGGAAGAGGGGCTGGGGCAGGTTTTGACATGTGCAGCAGTAATGTGGGCGAAAGGTGGAAAGTTAGTGGGGAGGTGAGATGGGACAGGTTCAAACAAATGTGGCAACGGTTGGGGCGAAGAGGGGGAAGTGCTCTGACAGTTCATGGTCATGTGATGCAGGAAGAGAAGTTGAGACAGGTTCTGACATGTGTGGCAGTAATGTGGGAGAAGGGAGGAAAGGAAAGTGAAGGTGAGCTGGGACAGGTTGTGACATATGTGCCAACGATGGAGGCGAAGAGGGGGAAGTACAATGACAGTTCAAGGTCATGTGAAGCAGGAAGATAAGCTGGAACAGGTTCTGGCATATGTGCCAATGAAGGAGGTGAGTTATAAAGGAGAGGGGAAGGCACTGTAGAAAACTGCACAGTTATATAAAACTATAGTCTGTTCCTTGCTGGATGCTGAAGAGGATGGGTGTTTTCCGACATGGCTGGAAGCTGTGCAAGTACATATCAAAATTCATTGCTGATTTTATCGGAAATCGATTGGGTATAGATTTGATAAGATAAGATCATGTTGTAAGTGATTGATCGAATCGTGGGTAATGTAATATTAAAAATTAATTTTAAAAATTTTAATTGATTTTTGTTTATTGATAATCGATCGGGTATTGGGAGCAAGAAATTAAATAAATAACATATATTGATTATACATTTGTAGCTATTACAAATATAGGGGTTATGCGTACATGTACACTGCATAGCACGTGAACCTTACATATAGTACAACACTAGAATTAAATAATCGATAACTCGAATCTGGAGACATCAGCGCCCCTAACTGATGTCCGAGCATGGCCGAAGATTGCCGAGGGTGTCTGAGCATGGCCGAGAATGGCTGATGTAATATTTAATTGAATAATTTTTACATAAAATATTTTTATAACATTGTTTTTCAATTGATTATATATAAAACAGTTCTTATTTAAATTATTTTTAATGCATGTGGGGTTGGGACGAAATGCGAAATCCAGAAATTTCGGTAGACGCGGAAGTAATTATCAATGTGGCGACTAGAAACAAGATGGCGGCCAGAACCTATGTGGCGGGTGGAAATAAGATGATAGTAATTTTTTAAGGTAAAATTGGGATTTTTTTATTTTATTATTATTTTTTTTAATTTTCGAAAGTGACGTAATCCAAGATGATGGGAAACAATATGGCAGCCAAGACATAATCGAAGATGGTGGCAGGGTATCGGGTTACAATGGTCAAAAGTCAAGGTCACTGGGTCAAAGGTCAAGGTTATGGAGTCGAGGTCACCCTCATCCTCTGGCCCCAGCCCCTGTCCCTGGATCGACATTTTCGTACTACTAACACTAATATTTATAGTAAATACTAATATCAGTTGAAGGATATGATAAGTGGACACGTCGACCGCGCGGTCATTAGAGATGGTGACACAGAACTTGATAAAATTAAAGGGGTTGGTGGGGTTGTGGCCATGGCATTTGTTATGGAACCATCCCAGCATTCACGGGAAACCAAGGAATACCAATCTCAGGATGGCAGGAGCCGGGATCAAACCCGGGTCCTCTCGAATGCGAGTCCAATGTGTTATACTTGTGCCAATTCGCTCGGTCAATGTTATATTTTAATTTATATTAGTTAAGCTTGTGAAGCGATTTTAAGCAATTATTAATTATTTTTTTTGTAAATATTTTTTTTTAGTTTTCAATAAGTACCTTTAATTACATAATTAAGATTTGAGTTAACTGCACCAAAAACGAAGTAAGCAAATGTTCTTCAAGTTAGCTTTAGGACAAGAATAAAAAAGACTTTTAACGAAATTTGTTAGCTGAGTTTGTAATATATTCATGTCAGCGAATTGAGAAACAAAATGAAGTCCAAAATTTATAACACAAGAAAAAAAATATATTCGGGAAATAGAAAAACGGAAACATATGCGATTTCAATAAAGGATCGTTAGCATTTAAATAATTTCTCTTCATGCATGATTGACAGTTTTTTAATATTCTGCTACATTTGTCACGGAACTTTCAAATTTGTAATGGACATGAGGGTTTGTTAGCAATCCCTGTTTCATTTATAAACAATGTTGCTCCGAACTTCGCCCAGGATTCAAGGAGCGGCTCTGTATCCTCATATGGCACATATTTACCAATGACTCTAGTTAGTAAATAACAAATGCTAAAGAACGAATCATCCTGTGAATTACAGCCTCTTGGGGGAAGCTGTTCATCAGAAGAAAGAACACATATTTTGACATTAAGGTTGGACAACTTTCTTGAGAATTCTGCCACGGTGTTGTACACCTCTTGTATATTCCAGAATCAATTCCTCACACCGACCCGAAGCGTGAGTTATTCATCCGCTTGGTGGACCAGTAGTGACATGGCGCCAAATTTTCTGAGTACATTCAAAACTATAACTTAATAATTTTACCAACATCTTTGTATGTAGGGAATATAGCATGTTAGCAAGTGGCAGCCATCTTGTGCCCACCCAGCTCGTCAATACATTCGCGTATTTATCAGAGCTAGTCCAACAATTGTCATTAAAAGTGCATCACTTGTCGCATGTACCATAAGGATTTCTTTAGTATTGTTGTATTTGAGGTATGTTATATAAATTGCATTTAAGACATAAATAAATTCTTTGAAATTTTTAAACTAAAAATCCTGTGACCACATGGATTGTTTAAAACTATGCTAAAAATTATTTTGCAGAATATTTAATACGTTAATATTCTAAGCGTAAGTAAAATATCAAATATTATTAATCTGAAAACATATATTTCCCAAGTTTGTTATTAATAGATGGGTCAAATTTTTTCTGCTGCATAATCAATATAGAAAAGGTGGTTTCAAAAGTGAATTTGCTTATATGGCCTATTATTTAATACTTCAGACAGGTTATGCTACTTTTTAAATAGTACTGTAGTTTTTTGCATTCATGGTATGGCAAGGCAATGCGGATCACACATGAAATTAATATAAAGGAGTTAATAAATCAGACAGAAAAAGTGCCCAAAACTTTGCTCTAACTTAACAATGGACTAATTCATCAGTATGCTGCTTACTCGTGCCAGAAATGTTGCACCGGTAACATTGCGGGCAGGATCTCTCCGCACGTTGCCTTACGTGCCTGAAAAATCACACGTGCAGCGGAGGTTATGACCTCGCAGCGCGTTGCCTGCACATGCAGGATATTTTACAGTTGTGACATTCTGCAACAATACAGTTACATTTATGATCAACAGGCGATACATTTGAAAAAAAAATGATTAATTTACATTTTCATTGACCAATCGTAAAACGTTGTTTCTTTTAACATTTCATATCATTTGTAATTTTATAATAAGTTATTTTAAGTTTTTTTAAATTTCGAAGACTGAAATTCAACATGGTTAAAATATTTTCGATACGTTGCATTATGTCACAGATAGATAATTTATTTTAATTTAATTTAATTAATTACTTTCATATATACGTCAACATGGTCAATTTCAATTGAGACCATGTTACTTTCTGCAGAATGTTTTATTGTAATTCTGATATTTATTTATGGTAACCGAAAGTATTGTAACATTAAAGCATCCAGTATTTTTAGAATGATGTGGTTCATGTTGTAGCAATGTACTACCCATGTACTCTCAAGGAGCTCCCAATGTGCATGCAGCGAGCGGGTGATTGCAGGCAACATGCTGGCAAAGTGCATGTGGTGTGCGGTAACATTCTTTTTACGTGCAGGTAAAAAGTGCTGGCAATGTGCTGTTATGACGTGCTAGCAATGTTCTATTGTGACGTAGTGGCGATGTGTTGTGGTATGCAGAAGAGTTGCTGTTGTGTCGTACAGGAAAAGTTTCCCTGCAACGTCACCTGCACGAAATTTTAGCATGTTGCCTGCGCCTATTCTACACATACCAGACACATCAGAGCACTTCGTAATAACTAGAGACTTGCAAATTAGTGTTATCATTTGGTAGCAGACTAAACTTCACTTTCCTACACATAACAGAGCATAATCTGCAATTCAATGGCCACGAACTTTTCTGTGTTCTCAGTTACGTGTGTTACGTCTTTACAGAGATTGGCCTCTCTACTGTGTAAGCATTCTTCGCGGCAAGTCACGACAATATCGGCCAGCGGGAGACGTCGAACGAGCCAGTAGTCACTTGGAGTCTAGTCAGCTGTCAGAAAATAACGCGAATTTAGCATGTCTCTAGTAATAACGTGCCGGTTCTCAGCCCTAAAAGTGCAGGAGATGTACAGGCAATGTTCTGGAGACGTGCACACAATTTTATGCAGCTTACAGGCAATGTTAAATTATAATGTTACTAGCATGAGATGGTAGCATGTTGTGTGCACCTATTCTGCATATCACAGCACGTTGTTGCAATGTTACAAAGTTACAGTATGGCCTGCAGAGAGTGTTATTGTGCTACTAGAAAATGCAAGGCCGTATATTGTGTGATAAAAAATGATAACAAAATCAGACAGTGCTAATGAACTCCAAGTACTCCGTAATTTGACGTGTCACATAAATATATCAATAACGTGATAAATATAGTGAAACCTTTTTGTGTCTAAGTTACTAATAAACCTATAACTATTAGGTCCTTACACTTCAGATTAACAAACTTTAAAATTTGCTGTTACTTTCAAAATGAACACAAATTTAATGACTTTTTTTTTTTTTTCAATTTTAGCAGGTTCTGCATTATTAACAGTTGCCTAAATATTTTGCACAACCCGAGTCTATAAACGACTTCAACTTTTAATAATTACTTAATTGTTTACGAATTTTAAACAGCGTTACACATGCCAAAATTTTAATCCTAATCTTAACGGGTGTTTGTATTTAGATTTATGACTGCGAACTATTTAATACATTCTTGTCTGGACGAAATTAGGAGTGGGTTTCTTGGGAAAGTTGTAGTACTTTGTAAAGAACCGTTATTATTACTAATTTATTTGAAGTATTTCTACCAGCAGATTTCCACTTTCACTAGTCCAACATTTGTGTATGACTGTGATTATAATAGTAACCACATTTTCTTCAACTTTAACTACAGCAACACAGAGCCAATAAGTAATTGTTTGTTATATATATACTTTATCAGTACGACATTTAAGAAAATAATGTTTTACTATACGCGTGAGTAGATACACTGGCTCCAACGTTCTGAGTGTTATACAGAAGCTTTTGTATCGATATTGCCTATCGTTTATTTCAAGCACTGCTTCTCTCCCCAACAGACCCAGTCAGAACTGCACAGTTTTAACACAGAACTAGTGTGATTTGCCCTAAGACAGTTCACGCGTGTCATGATTAAGCTATTACAGTCTATTGAAGATACAATTTAAATACTTTCGTGATATTCCCGTATCTCAAGCTATAAGAATAAAATTGATTAAAAATACGTTAATATCCATGTCATTCATAAAACAGTGTATGTATTTAATAATAGGGGACTGTGGTCTGTGGTACGTAGACCAGCTACGAAGGTGTTTGCCGTTATCCAATAATTTCTTAAATTTCTTGCAGCTTAACTTTTTTTTTTTTTAGAAATTTGCCGGATTACAATGCAGAGCAAGGATAGAACAAGATAGAACATGATGTCATCTTGTTGTCTCTTAGCCAAAGAGGAGGCAGGTCTCTTTTTGAGAGATAAATAAAATGTTACGTGTAATCCTGAAGAAAAACAAAATATCAGGACTATGTCACCGATGGACACTACAATAAATCGGTGACGTCTTTCCAGACCCATTTTAAAAACGTGTACGAACAAACGGCGAACTGACAAGTCGAAGCCTCGTGAGAAATTGACCGCGTGACACAAGGTTAGAGCGGTACTGTTTGCTAATATTGAGGAATGTTCGCAGTTAAATTCCAGAGAAAATAAATACTTCGTAATTTCGATAACGCAACACAACTATAAGGAACAAAATATGACATAATCAGGAAGAGGTAACACGGAAGGAGGATGCTGTGTGATAACTGTTTGAGCAAAGTGCCCGAGAGCAAGGCATGATACACTTTATTTCAAAACTTCTTATCTATGTGGCCGCGGGTGTTTAGAGAGCCTTGATGGTGTGAGATAAACGGAGACTTTACAAGGAGGAAGAGGTGGAATGCGATGGGTAATGGGCTTTCACTGAGAAGATCCACAATGCCCAAGAGATAAGTTACACGCTAAAAGTCAAGATTGGCATGTTGTAAATCGAGCCAGGACCATCGTGACAGGAAGCGAGAAGTGTGACTTCTACGCCACCGTGGCTCCCAGCACAAACCACATTCAACTCAGTAACTGTCTTGCAAAATATAACACAATTATTGTGAACTTGTCACGTGCAGGCATTATGATGTGCTCACACCTGGAAACATTTAAAGTCTTCATCTGTTAGAGCAAATATTCTTCATTAAACTTGTTGTAATCAGCGACAACTTAAAAAAAAAAAAACTAAACACTTCAAAATGTGTACGTTTCATTTGCATGTTAGTAGAAAGCAAATATTTTCGATGAGGCGTGATTTACTACATTTACTCTGCTTGACTATAGAATATTTAATTACGTGTATCACACTTAAGAAAACCATAAAAAATTGCACTTACATATGGGTTTAGGAGACAGTTTAAATTCATTTTACGTTTTCGCAAACCAAAACCGCAGTAAATTCTTACATTCACACAAAATACTAATGAATTACCAATAACTGTAACATGAAAACAAATTGTCTGACATCAAATACTTTTTTAAAACCGCTGACGTAATGTAACATCAGAAGTGATTTACTGTAGTTAAACACTTCCATTTCTTAGTTACCGTACATCTGACCAGTTTGAAGTTCATTCTTAAAAATTATTGTATTGTTTTTCCTTAACGTATCCTTCATGTTTTTTTGTAACTTACTGTGTACTAACTTTATAGAATTTATTTTTAAATCGCCGGATATCTTCTATATGTGGTCGATGGTGACGTATTTGTTGAAGGCTGAACCAAAACGCCTGTATCATATGACGGCAACCATAAGAGACTCTGTAAACAAAGAAAATACAGTTCACAACATATATTTTCGTAAAAAAATTAAAACATTTTAATTGCCATGCATTATAGTAAAACGAAATTCTTATTTGGTTTATAAAAAAAATATTCATGTTTCCAAGACAGATAAACAAATAAGAATCTGTCGTACTTAAAATATTGTAAAGCTAATGCATAGTGTAATTGAACGCTACATATATTATATGTATTTAGTAAAAATTTGAACTTGTAACCGACTTATAGAATATGCCACTGAAATTACATTACTTCAGGTATTTTTAAATATAATTTTCGTAGCTTTTAGATAATCGAGGGAAAATATATTACTAAAAGAACTGAATAACTCTTTTCTCCTTATGTTTCCTTTTAAACTAGAACACTACCAATTACGCAGCAAAAGAAATTAGTCGCTTGACGTCTGTAATAACGTACAAGACATTATTCAATAACACTATCTAACTGGTTAAACATCTTAAGAAAAAATAAAAGTACATAAATTCATTTGTCAAGAATTTGAATGGAGGTATCTTACAATACTCTAAATTCGAATCACACAAATCACAAAGTTCAGTGTAACCAAATTCTTTAAACTAAGAGCACAAGAAAGATTCACAAATTTCCACTTAAATAAAAATGTGAAAATTTTAAATTAATTACCATCACAACTAATATAACTGACCACATCGAAAGTATGACACAAGTAATAAAACCGAATAGTTTTTTAGATAAGTACTCTCTACAGTCAGCAGCATTATCTTCTTCAAGCTCGAAGACTCACTGAGCGGTGTAGCGAAGTGGTGACATTATCTGAATTCAACTGTTCTCCGAAATTATTCCAGGCGAATGCTAGCACGTTTTTTCACGGTTGTCCAGGGCCGATTATTCGGCCATTTTCTGTCTATCTTAAGAGGCTTTCCTACGATGTAGTTGTAAGAAACGACTAAATGGCAGTCCGTAATAAAACTGGTTTCTTAAGCTTTTAACAGAATCAATGTGTCTTTATGTTGACCCTGGGTAAGTGACTATATCGTAAAGATGGATTCACATACTGACACGATGAATGTTATTATTTCTGAGACTTATTAGGCCAATGCAATTTGAGTTTTACGCCAAGATTTAATATAACAAGTGGAACATTTTAGAATAGACCTATGTAAATCCTTTACGCCTTAGTTACACACTTCGGGTCCCAAAAAGCCGGTTTGAGAACAAATATATTGTTAAAATAACCACCATATTTTATTTTTTTACATTTTTATAAAAAAAGTTGTAGAAAAACGCAACGTAGTGACATACAGCAGTAATTTAATTTTCCGAGTTATTTCAGATTGATAAATACACTGAATGTTACACTTATAAGGTTGGCACACCCTGACTCTAAAAAAAAAAAAAACAATGTATTTTGCAACTATTCGGAATTTGTGGCAGAACCATTACCTAAATGAAAAAAGGTAAAAGTCATACCGCAAAAAAAAAATCCTATAAAATCCTGTATTTAGTGTACGCGTAGGTTTATTCAGCTTTGTTAGCGTGTATTTTGTAGGAAAGTGTTCCTCATACTGGTTACTCGGTAATATTTGTGAATACATATGTAAATATAACGGGAAAAAGTATAGAAACATGTTTTTATGTGACCGTTACTTTTATGTTAATTAACAATGCGGTGTTAACATTTAGCTGTTAGTGAATTTACCCGTGCTTTACGCGAGATGCAACTTGTAAATAAATATGATTTAATGTTATGAATAACAAAATGAGTGAGGCACATATTTATAATTCTGAAAACTTGCGCTACATCTCAGCGTACAACAAGAACTTTATTAAAACTTCTATGTATTAAAAATGCTAATTTTGTTATGACACATAGGCACTTATTTCATAAATATGATGTAATCTGAATTAAAGTGTAAAAATATATTATTAACGATGAATGTGTTATTTCTGTTACATGAAATTAGAAAATTTTTATTTTGGTAAGTACATTTGTTCAGTGGTTGGCTCTTAGTAGGTACCATTGTAAAATGGTCAGTCTGATTGAATGTTAGGACTGGGCAGTTGTGTAATATTGTCACGGTGCTAAAATTTTGAGTTTGAGTTTCGCTGGCGAGCTGCGCACAAACTTTGTTTAATTTCAGAAATCCAGGACGCGGGACTCGTCTGTTGTAATAGAGTTTCTTGAAAACGGGCCCCAGCTGACCGATTGTTGAGACAAACAGATGGGGCTGCAGACCCATCGTTGTTGTGACAATTTGCAGTTTTGTAAGTGCTTGGCATATCTCTGGTTGTAATACTGGGACGCTTCTAGCGCGGCTACGCTGGGGGTGTAGCAATACTGGGCGAATTTCGCTGACCTGTCGGGCCGCGATGTAGGTTGGGTCGAATATTGTACAAGGACAATATAGGAAAGTGATAAGAATAACACGGGACGTGTTATTTAATTCCAATTCACACCGATATGAGCGCTGTTCCTTCTCCATTAGCACATTGCTCTTAGGGTAGTTTTAGTTTTTTGTATTGTAATTTTTATATTAAAGAGTAATTTGATAAGTTAAATTCTAAAATATTTACAAACACATTCTAATACTATTAACCTAAGAGAATATCAGTCCATAAATTTATAACCACCATAGAAAATAGATACATAAGAAGGTGAATATTGTTTGTGTTTCCAGTTCAAGCCATTGGTAACACGTCTAGCGCTTTAACAGTGCTAAAAATCGGTAGTTTCCCATATTGCACTTTAAAGATATTTGGTGGGGTGGCACCATTTTAGGTCGTATTTTTTTTAGTAGCATGGTCAATCTGAGTTCGGAGGTCGAGGAGACAAGGTGTCGGAGAGAAGTAGCTTATCACTGTCGGTGGGAATCGTCTAAGTCAGTAAGTCATTGCCATTTATGTGTGTTATTAGTTACTGTCTGGAAATAATTTCTGGAGATAACCGCAACAAGGCGGGGTGTTTAATTGTTCTATTAGTTTAACTAAGGTTAATTCTACTACAAGTTAGAAAGATCAATGTTATACGTTTGGCACAGGGAAAATTTCTGCCACTTGAGCGCTGGTATCGCTAGTGCACCAAACTGACCAATCACAGAGCTTTCCTTAATTTTAAGTTGTATTATGTTGATAATTTAAAACGCCATATCGGTTTATTTCCAATTTAAAATTAAATTAAATTACTAATATTATTTCAAAGTTTATTTATATTTAATTTTACTACGGTTTCGTATTTTTCTGGTCTCTTAGCGATTGAAGCGAAACTAGTGGCAGAAATTTTCCCTGTGCCAAGCTCTCCCATAAGAAAACGTATTTTCTTTCTAACCTGTAGTAGAATTAACCTTAGTTTAACTTAAGAGTCGGGACCGCCCCGTAGTAGTAGTTCAACTGTCGGGTCATTGTTAAGTTTAATCCTCATGTAGCAAGAAGTATAATTTCATTTTAAATTAAACTTTCGCTCGGGAATACCAGGCATTTAAAACTAAATAACCAGTCTTCATATCTCTTTCTGTATTTTGTTTAATTGTGAGTTCGGATTTTCTACTTGTAATGGCTTAACATAATTGTTCTGACTATAGTATTTTAAGTAATTGCTAGCATAAATTTTCTATTTTCTCTCTTGTATGAGAATCGTTTTTAGCTCTAATAAATGTTAACGTTTTTAAGAATTTGCGTTTATTTAGCTACGCTTCTTGCCTTTATATTAATTAAGTTAGGTCTGGAGATTTATCAGTCGCCTCTCCAGAGTCTTTATAATTGAGTTTACTTAATGTAGTTGTGCAAAGTCTCACCTTCCTATCCCTTGTAGAGGAGGACACTGTTAAACAACCCTGGGTGTTGAAGTTTTAAAAGTAAATCTTCTCACTATAGTTTATTTAGTTGCCAAGCGAGTTTGCCCCCTGATTTGTTCGCCCTACTTAAAAAATCGTTTGCACATTTTAGTTACATCTTAACAGTTTACTGATAAAATGATTAGAGTCAGCTGGTAAAGATTAAGAAGTTTCAACGTGAATTAGTAACAATATAGCTGCAATGCTATGCAGCTGTCTCAAGCAAGTTCTGCATGGTCCGCGACATAAACATAGCATTTTAGACGTGGGTAAGGAAATGATCAGTGATCGGTGTCATGTTTTGCGAGGTATCGCGCAAAGTAACCAGGTATCGAATGGGCGCAGTAATGCAACTTAATTTCAGAACACATACGTGTGTAACTTTACAAGACATTGATGTTTAAAATATTGGCATTGAGGAGACCTATTCCCTGTGACTATTTTACCCATGGAAATTAATTGGTTTATTTTATACAAATAAAGAAAACCAAATGTTTTGTGGTTTAAGCAATAAAAATTACGCGTAATATTAACACAATTTAAATGGACTTCATAATTTTTAAGCAAACTTCAATAGTTGTATTCAAGTTTTACTAAAGAAAGATTTTTTTAATCATTGTAGCAAAAGTGTTATAAATGGTATGTTTTTGAAAGGATGAGTATTTTATCTATTTTCTGTAGGAATAATGAATAAATATTTCTACGTAAGCAACTGATCCTATTACACTTTCTGTATTGTTTTGTTCTCATTCGAGCTATCACAACTAAGTCACTGTTCACGACATCACTCAGTTGCTCGTGTCCATCACCAAGATCCTTTACTCCCGTCTTCCATGTCCCGAGCCATCACTCGTCTTCCCACACTCGCGCCCGTTTCCTCTCTCTCTCTCTCGTCCCTGCCTCTTGCTGCCAACCTTTGCTATCTATACTACATCTCCCTTTTCATATAATTTAACATACTATTTCACACACTCCTGGATTGTTAGCTTTATTTTAATATGTAACTACTTAAATAATTAGGAGTCTTAACAGTTCGTTGTGGTCTTGGGTTCACTGGTTCTTCTCTTGGTCTTCTGTCTGAGAAGATGTCCTTCGGAGATGGAATAATGTCTTCTGGTGCAAAGCC
>PNEQ01067688.1:0-40762 GCA_003012365.1 Medauroidea extradentata | reverse complement strand
TGTAGGAAGCCTGTTGTACTTATCAAATAATACTAGGCCGGACATTGCATTTGCAGTCAGCAAAGTTAGCCAGAAATGCCAAATGCCAAAAGTTAGGGATTGGAAGGAAATTAAGCATATTTTGAGATACCTTAAGGGCACTAGAAATCTGAAGTTATGCTTCAATGGTAGTAAGAAGGGTGTCATAGTATATTGCGATGCAGACTGGGGAGGAGATACTGAATCAAGGAAATCAGTTAGTGGTTATGTAGTAGTTGTGTCAGGGGGATCTGTTTCATGGCATAGCAAGAAACAGAACTGCATAGCTAGATCAACCACGGAGGCCGAATACATAGCCATGGCTGAGGTTTCAAGGGAAGTAATATGGATGAGAGCGTTATTATTGGAACTAGGAATGGGAGAATTCATGAGTACCCCATGTATTATCTTTGCTGATAATGCAGCTGCGATTAAACTAAGCAAAAATGGTAATGTGGCTGAACGCTCTAAACACATTGATATTATGTATCATGTATGCAGAGAACTAACGGAAAAAGGGTATATTAAGTATGTACACGTAGCTTCAGAGGACAACGCTGCAGATTTGCTTACTAAAATGTATCAAGTGTAAAGGTACAACATTTTTATAAAACCATAGGGTTAGAATAGAATAGAGCATTGTTATTGAAGAGTGAGAGAAATAAAAATGAGGTGAAAAAGAAGGGGGAGTGTTGGAATGTTATCTTTTTCACTCATTTATTTTTGTTTATCTTTTTTTTAGCTGTACGTAAACACTAAATTATTCTGAGATGTTTATTTTTTTTTCAAGAGATTTTTTTTGCTCTATGTCTATTGTGTTGTTCTATGACTATTGTGTGTGTTTTGTTTTATCTCTATTGTCAGAAAGAATTTTAATTGTCAAAAAATAAGAAAAATGGAGAATAGTATGATGCAGGGTGTAAAGAATGTATTTCTAGAAGTGAGAATAAAAGACTTTTTGGTATGAAAGTTATAAATATTTGAACAAAGGGCTACTGTTATTCTTTGTATTTGTGATGGATGACAGATTTCACATATCAAATCCCATCTTTTCATGTAAGCAATCCCCTGGAAAAATTTGTTTACGTGTTTCTGAAACACGTTGAATTATTAGTCATAGTTATTATCGTCACTTAACACAACACCGTGAGTGTTGTAGGCTACAACTAAAAAGCATCTGGCTCCATAACACAAATACTGAATGGATTGAGACATCAACTATAAATATTGAAAGGACGAAGATTTACGTTTTAATACTTTAATAATATAATTTTTGTTATTCATGTGAACTAACAAATATTACATTTATAATTCAGTTTACTTGCGTGTATTAGCCTACAGCATCAGCACGTATCTATTGCAGTCGCTTTAAACCCATTATGAATAAAACATATATTTTACAGACGCCCTACATTGGCTTGTGTTTGTGATCAAGACGGAATTAAAGGGAATAAGTGTCACAGATATAAGATTTTGCTGAAAACGAGCTGGAAATTAACAACACTAATGAGCGTGCTAAGAAATAAACAAGAGAGGAGAGCAAAATAAAAACAAGGGAATAGAAAAAAATAGTATAAATTTGTTTCAGCACCTAATGCAAACCACAATGTATTTCACGGGCATTGAAAAACATTCTCCGAAACACATCCGATATGATACTGTACTGTGGAATTAATGTCAGTAACGAATCAGAAATACAGCAGACTGAAAACTGTTTTAAAAATACCACCGTGATATTTGCCGTTTCCTTCATACTAGTCAGAAGTTCAAATTGAATTACGTCATTTTTATTCGGATGTTCATAACGTAACGTTTTAAGCTACACGTTTACGAGCAATTCGTAATATTATGAGGTCTAATATGGTGCAGAAGAAGAATCCAAATGAAATGAGGAATGAAACATGCCTAGTGGTTTCCTTTATTTAGGGGCGTTCCCTTAAGGACCCTGTAGCCATGAAGGCGCAACTCTTTACAAAACACCTTAAGTCTGTAGAAGGCTCTAACACCAAAAAATATCTTTGAGCACGTCACCTACTGACGTGATCCCAAACCATAAGCAAGTTGAAATAATTTCGCGACAAAATTGTAATACTGAAAATATGTATATACAGGCTGTTTCTTAAATAGGGGGACAAACTCCGCATACATGTTCCTCACAAAAAGTTACGACGAAAACATATTTTGCACTTTTCACCTAAACGTAATACTAAG
Source organism: Medauroidea extradentata (assembly GCA_003012365.1). Lineage (NCBI taxonomy): Eukaryota > Metazoa > Arthropoda > Insecta > Phasmatodea > Phasmatidae > Medauroidea > Medauroidea extradentata. The sequence continues at coordinate 38,533 of PNEQ01067688.1, read as the reverse complement.
GGAGTAAAGGGCCTCTAAATATTGAATTTTAAAACAGTATTTTCCCAAAATATCGGAAACTAATTGACATAAAAATACAATATTTTCAGCATTGCTTAATGCTATTGGGGTCTGCAAACCAACAGCGAATGATGGTTGATACCTTCCGCCCTTATGAAAATAGCAGGGGTGGCTACCCTCTAATTGCATAAAACTTTTTTACCGTCCGGATTTTCGAACATCTGGAGACGGTTTATTGAGTAATGTTGCCAGTCTAACAAAAAAGGTCCGTGTTGCAATAGTCTAGGACTCTTAGTTTTCTTTCAAATCACAAATGAAGCTACAGCGATAGAGTTCCCGAAACAATGGTATCGTGAGATAGAAACATGTAGGTAACGTTGAATGTGCACCATCAACAATTCAAGGAACACAACAAAATAAACACATTAAAGCACTATTGCCTATGCTGTATGCTGTGTATCTTAGGAGCAAAACACAGGACATAGGAGCTTTCTTAAAGGACGATATGCAAAAACAAGGTGGGTTTGAATGGAAACCCATCACACGAAAAGGGATAGGTAGAAACTTCACTGAAACCTTCAAATCGCAAATATCCTAATGTTGTGTTTTATTCCACAAAATGAATTTTACAGTACAAGTTTACCAGAAAGTAATCTTGTTTTTTTGTACATTATACTTTATTGGAGAAAGAAAAATTAATGTGTTTTTTGTTTAAAAAGTTCTGATTTTGTAGACTCCAAAAAGTATAATTTACTAGTAAAGAGTATTAATTGTAATATGAAAACTTCAGGCATTAATTTTTGTTTTCCATGTATGGCACAGTTTCCGATCCGCAAAGAAATACCTAACAAAGTTATGCACTTTTTTTTTTTTTTTTTCCAATTTTTGAAGCATGTGAAACGGTTCGTGGTCAACCAGGCATTTTGGACGTGTTCGCAGATTCATGATAAGACGTGTTCGTGTATTTGCAGATTCGCGGGGTGATCATTTTGAACATTTCATGTAATGTTTGCCTACATCACTTAGCAGCATTGTATCAAGCATTGATAATTGTGCCGTGTGTCACAGAAATGCCAAGGAATAATCATGTAAACTTACTGATGTAGTATGTACTTTCACATAGATTTGTGTCACTGCCTATAATAACATACCTATCGGCAATATGTAAGCTTGTTTGCCTTATGACGTTGATGTCATTATTAAGCGTATTTATAAACGTTTTAAGATCTTGCCCAACATGAAAAGATTATTTCTCTAGTTAGAATTATATTTTCGAAATATTAATTCTATCTTGTCGTCCGTTATGAATTTTTTACATTATTAAAAAGTGTGGCCATTGTTAAAGCAGCTATATAGATGCGTGCTTTTTGAAGAATTCTATATAATATTTTCTAAAGACAATTTAACAATTTTTTTCTCTTAACGTGCAGTGCCCACTCCAAAAAGCAATTACGAATACCTATAAAACGTTCATTGTTGCGTGCAATATTGTTTTAAGAAGTAAAATCTATATCTTCCTACAGCTGTCAACATAGAAACCATCCTAGTTATTATTCTTAGAAATCTTTATTACAGAAATTCAAGCGATAGATACTCGTTTGAATATATTATGATAAGCAGTTTTATCCTATAGACATTGCTTCGAGACACCGTACTAGAATTCCCGGCTTACAGGTAAGTGCAAGAAAATATTTTCCTGCGTGACTTTTACAGCTAGTAGTTGGCTAACTATATCCCAGTATAATCAAATTAAATATGACTTCTACGTAATTAATGCTTGCTGTGAAGACGAACCTGTGGTTTAACGGAATTCCGTGGTACTCGAGGTACTAAGTTTGAACTCTGACTGATGGATACATAATATAACTGTATTTCATAGCGTTTCATAAAATATTTCTTGATGTTACTCATGACATGTAATTTCAACGTGAACTGTGACATTTTAGTAAGTCAGTCGGTTTTCGTTCCTTGAACGTCCTATCGAAATGTAAATTTTGACTTGCTGTTACGAATTGCATTCCTACCATATACCAGAGTAAATTTTGATAGCATATTTGACTATGTTAAATCCTATATGTTTTACTTTTAGGTTACTTGAGTTTAAAAAAAATATTCATATTTAATTTTATGTACCACATATTTAAATCACAACTTTAAAATTTAAAATATTTTCATTGCATTTAGTCACCCATAGCTGACACAAATTATCCCCGGCATTGTTAAAAATCGAAGTCACAAGTAATGTCCTTGAATATAAAACTACGAAGAGTTTAGAGACGAAAAATCTTAATGATAGCTTGCATTATTAGCATGCGAAGAGGCTTAGGGGTAAAAGTACTTACTTAACATCTGAGAGAGCCCAAAGTTTTATTCTTGGTTCGGCTATAGTTATTTCGGGTTTATTTGTCTTATCATTATTTGTAAATACATCCAAATGAAAGCTAAGATGTCGCCTACAGACTCTTCGGTGCTATTTGGTGGAACTTAAAAAATAAAATAAATAACGAACTGAATATGGTGACTTGACAGGCATTTTGAACCAAGGCTGTTGTTTCCAGATTTCCATATAGTGAAATTATCACGGTCTTAGAATTACAGGTATGGACACTAGCCTATCTAACAATGCTATTGAATTGATCCCTTTATGACTGAAAGCGCCACTAGCTATGGAATGTTGTTTTAACACTGCAGTATAGCGTCTTACTAGCAGTTCTCCTAGCAGCTCCGACTAGTACTTTCTCCTTGTAGATCCATTTGCGCAATGTTAAAACAACGCCAGAGTGCCAGTGGCACGCAATCAGTCATAAGAGGGTCAATTTTCAACCCAAGTGTCAAGACCTGTTCCTCTATGGCCGTGGAAATGATACAGAATGTATATTTGTTTATGTTTCTGGTTCATACTTCTATGGCAGCAGTGTCATCTTTGCCAGAAACGTTTATTTTCCTTTTTGAGCTCTGCAAATAATGTTACAAGAATGTTCTTTTTTATGGAAATATTACTCTAAAGAAGGTAACTAATTGTTCTGTAGTAACTTTGTACTTTCATATTAAACGCCAGTGTCTTGGGACCCGCAGGACTTAGAGCTCGTTGTTGGAACTGTATCTGAATTATATAGCCTGATGACCTGCCGCACTGTCTTGCTAGAAGTCACGTTATATATGCATAACATGCAGGCGATAATGTGATACACGTGGTTTTACTAGTCTGTGACATGATTGTGTATACCATTGCTCTCATCCCTTGCTAGGTGAATATATTAAACATAAGTATAGCATCTATAGAATATTCACGATAATGTAAGCACTTTATGAAACCGCCTTATCCAGATTGACAATGATGTATTTCATTATTGCTGCTGCTGGTGGTGTTGACATTTGAATACGGTATATGGTGTAAACTTTGATTGTTACTTAGGATGACATGTTTACATCAAAATCGGCAGAAACGTAGAAATAGTCTAAAAGGGCGAAATGTAACAATGGTTTTAAATGTCCTAACTTTATCGTGAACGACCTGTACAATCCTGTATGGTACCTTGCAGACAACTCATGGCTTCTCTGGGCTGTAGCAAAGCTCGACTGTTAACATGTTAACATAGGCTAGTACCAACTCAGCCAACGAAACCTCATGTTTCAAGTCCTCCAGGTCACATTTAATAACACAAGACCACATCAGGCCTGAACCTGGTGTCGTAACACACACACTCTTCTGAATTGTCTGCTCTCCTATTATATCTAAGTAAAAGACTGCTATCACTTACGTACTGTATACGCGCTTGATGTCGTTTGATTGGAAAAATGATTTGTTCATTGTCTTCTTACATTAATACCCATCCACTGTGTTATTCCAAGCTGTGCTTTCCCATACACATTTTTTGTTTTGTGCTCGATAACATACTTTGAACCATATAGCTACCTATCGAGACATGCTGAATGTCCCTGCATGTTTGAATATGGATTTATATTAAGTGAAGACTGGATTTATTTTGTGTTCATTGACTTGCAGTTAAGATCAATGCTCCAATCATATTATTTTACTTGGCTAGACATCGTTTAAGTAAGGAAGAAGCAAATTTTCCCCTCTTATTTTTCAACTAGGAAATGCGGACTTGTTTTACATATTTTAATTTAGTCCAATGAACGTAAAATCACGTGTTTCATAATTGCTAAAAATCTTAAAGAAATATGAATAGTCTAGTACAACGCACCTGTAAATATATGTTCGTCTCAATTTCCTTGCCCGTTTACTATTATTTTGTCACCTTTTTCAACATTGCGAAGGGAGGGGGAAATGTTTATCCTGCGCTCCTCCAAGTTGTTACGGCACTGAGCTGCTCATTAACTGTTTGGATACCCTTTGGTGCACTATTATTAGGACACAATTTGTTCTTTTTGTATATCTAAATAACTTTAGGAGGTTACATGTTTTCCGTGGTCCAATTGCGAATGTGACTCGACCGTAATATAGATTGAATTATAGCTTTCTTAAAATAAATGTGGAAATATGCTGATATCTTGCCATCAGCACAGTATTTAACATTACGTGATTTTCAAACTAGTAAATGGTATACGCAGGGCAGGCACGGTTCTTCTAAATTAAGGACCATAGTTAGTGCTATAGCATTTGGCTATAGAATAAATTAATATGTTGGTTCTTGAATTTTTTTATTTTTCTTTTATTTTGATTGTAACTAATTCGTAATTGGCATGATAAATAATTTTAATTTGTTGGTTTCATAATTCGTTTTGGTTAGTTAATGATTGCCCCAGACAGATAACTTTGTTACTCTGTGAAGGTTAGTACACATACAGTAGTATTATTTTTGTTTGTTTAATGTTGTAGATTCTTCTAATTAATTTTCTTTAGTTTTCGTGTTTAGTTTCGAGTTAGTTAAGTTCGTTGCCGCGATATTGAATGATTTGTTTTTAATGGTTTTTACCGTCACCGCGATAATCTCCGACCCAAAAAGCTTTTTTGGTTCGCCTGCGATGCTTTGAATGCGGCAATAATCGTGAGTGCGTGAGTGGATATTAGGGCTTTTATCAATGGCTGGGATATGGACACAGAATAGCGATCAAAATTCCTCTCGTCGGCTAATCAGTAGATAGCCGATGCCGTCCTAACTATTTTGAATAGTTTTGAAAATGCCCAGCCCAGTAATTAATCAGGGACGCCAGGGTATTGAAGAAGAGACCCTGCGGCTTCAATTTTTGTATTAATTATAGTTATCAAGATAGCGTAGGTGCCACCAAGGGACGCCTTCTGTTAAGATAAGGTCGTTAGTAACAGAAATAATGACTTTAGCAGCCAGAACCTTAATCCATCTGTGTTAGTTAATCCTGCATGAACATAATGAATTTTGATTAATATTTTTGGACAGTAGAATTTGTAATTTTGCGATGGAATCGGCGATCGTTTCTGACGTATATTTATGCTGTGGTTTCGGAATCTAATCTCAGTAGTCCTGGGAAAAGACTTTTTAAGTTCTACCGAGTATTACTGAGTTACTTAGCCGGAGCAATGTAACTAATTTATGTACTAGTTGTGTTGTACATTGGTGACGCCAGTTCTAGTTATTTTTGCAAACCTACTGTTCACTTAACAAACATGTAGTGGATATATTATTTTATTTTTATTTCTGCGCCAAAGAGATTAATTTTAGGATAATTTGGATGTGCTAATAGCTTCAGGTTCTGGTCTCATTTTGTCAGCATATTCCAAATGTCTTCTCTTACCAGTCGTCATAAATAAAATAATTAGTAAACCAAGTCATCATTCACTATCCAGTATACAGAACTTTACTAATATTATACATATTCTAGACACTAATCCAAAGTACAGAGGGCAGTAGAGTGCTTATTTATTTGTTCTTGCTAAGAAGAAAGAATATATTATTATCTATTTGCGATAGCAAATCCTTCAGAGATAACAAAAATTAGTCAATAACTTAGCTGGTAGTTGTATTTTTAATTGGTACATATCTTACCGAAATTTATAAACGTGACTACACATTATTGTAGCTATCAAGCAACTTAACAAGTTCTGCTGAAATTATTAAGGAATTTGCATTTTTAAAATATAATGCAACTGCAAGATATATGTTCTAACATATTATTAAGCTACTATTAAATATTTTTAGGAATTTATGGAAAATAATTCATTTTTTAAGTTTAAGGGTGCTGCATAAATAACGTCAATGTGAAAATGTGGGGTTATAATATTTTATTTCATATATTTACAAAAATATAATAAATTTTTGTAACCGAATTGATACCAGACATTTTTAAACTGCACCACGATCGTTGTGAACAGTGCAGGTAGATATTATATTGAAGTAGCGTGAAGTTAGTACGACTGTTAATGTCGCAAAGAACAGAAACCAGGGATATCTAATCATACCAACTATAGTTGTGAATAATTAAGCTATCTTGTTACCTTGCTGTACTTCTCGGTGTCCCACAATGTTGTACTTGGTAGAATATTCAGTGAGCTAACAAATATGTTGATGTTACAAGGACTGGAAGAATGTACGACGGCTCCACCTACTACGTCCACCGCCACCTCTCTAACCACAGACATCACACACAGCAACGGTCAGTCAGGCGACACTGGTATTCAACAACCATGGGTGAGTATGTCATAACCACGGTCGTAGAAGAACAGGTCTGGACACTCGCCTGGAAACTTGATCCCCTTGTTGTTTGGCTGCAGTTTACCAAGTTACCGAAAGTGTTGTGTGTTTTTGGCGCTGCAATCAGGGCGGTCGGGCTCAAACTCCGCCCACTTCCCTGCCACTTTATTTCCAGCATTTATATTATAAAGATAATTAATTTATCAAATTTTATTCATTATCAATTTATGAAATATTTCCTTCGCTTATAATCCTAAGCATGGCTCCAGCAATCTTTACTTACTTTCTAACGTAAACACTGGTGAAAAGTGGGCGGAGTTTGAGCCCGACCATCCTGACTGCTGCGCCAAAGACGCACGATACTCTCTGTAAATTTGTGAACGTCAGACAAACAACAAGGGGGTCAAGCAAAATACATTGGTAGATAGGCGAGTGTCCAGACTTGTACTTCTACGACCGTGATTTGATCATATCGTTACTGATTTTGTGAAATCTCATATGTGTTAAAGAAAAATTTATTTGGGAGAGACAAAAAAAAACATTAGCAGTGTAATTGTATTTATTAGTAACTACAGTAAAATGTCTTAAACGCATAATTTCATTCCATCTGTGTAAACTATAGCACAGCACAGGCACAGAGAAAATAACTTTATATACTATTTATCATTTGGCACATATGAGGTTTCATAAATTCAACGACGATATATTATAATACCGTAGACAAAACAAATTCAAAGTTTGTAACAATCATAGAGGTAATGTAAAGTAGAGGAAACATGACGTCACATATGTGGGTCCAACATGGTCTCGAGAGTTTGGTGGTGTTTATTTATGTTATCTCGGCGTAAATATGCTGTTGTGTTTGAAACTCATGGCGTAACTTCCAGAATATATATTTAGTCATGCGGTGTCACCAAGATCTTGGATCAAAACCTTATAGTAAGTATGTAGCTAAAATTTACTTTTCACTAAAAAAAGCTATGTTAAGGAAAACAGTAACGTGGCAGACATTGTTAACAATTTTTTTGCCGTTTTATGCACATTATTTGTTGTTCTATCTTATTATTCTATTGTCTTTTGTGTCGTATTTCTCTATACACTGGCTACATTCAGGTTCCGGAATTATGTGTTTATTATTATTATTATCATTATTATTATTATTATTATTATTATTATTATTATTATTATTATTATTTTGTCTTTCGGGATGCAACTTCACTCCTTTCCGTAAATGTCCGTATGTCATGTTTGTTGACAACAGATAACAGTATAGGGTTTGTTTTATTGTTTTCTTTTCTTCAAAACGACATCTTTCGCTCGCTGTGCCGTATGTACACAAACACGGTATAGTTGTAGTGATAAATTTTGTGAAGTGTGTACATTTAAACCATATTTCAAATATTATGTATTTGATTTTTGTTTTGTTTTAAGTAACAGTTTCTCCACATGGCAGTTGGCACCAACAAATTTCACATCGTATAATTTCTGTTGAAAATTATTCTTCAGAATAGTTATATTGACAGATTAATATTCACTATTTAATATTTTTTCTTTGCATATTTAGTACACAAAGTATTTAAGCAGAATATGTAATTGCATGAAAACTGATACGCATCCTATTCAGCACTAATGTCTTGTTGTCTTACATTTCTGTTTCAGTAAACGGGTACTTGATAGATAAAGTAAAAGGCCCAGTTCCCTGGCTTCTCCGGCACGAAATGTCTTTCTCACAGGTAGAGAAGTCTGAACTCAGAATGGTTACAATAATCGTCAATAATATGTGAGTGGCTAACCGTTTACTGCCCTGACAAAAGTGTATGAGCAAAAATGCGTAATTTACCATGTTAAGTGCACGTAAAAAGTCACAAAAGTATTACTTCAAGTTTTTATTTGTGCATTGAAGTATTATTCTTACTGTATATAAACCTTTACATGAATATGTTCAGCATGCTTTTAAACGACGTAAGTTAATGAAAGTGTTGGGAAGCTGACTCAAGATAATCTTATTTCATTTGAAAATACTTGTACACATGTACACAATCATTACGTGTTACAAGGTGAGATTTATCTTTGCATTTATGTCACTGCCTCCGTTTAATGCAGTTTTGAAAATATATTTTTAAAATTTTAAAGAAAGTAGATATCATTAAACCTTCTTGTGAAGCCTTTTTTATAACACAAATAAAAATTTTGGCAAATTTTTTTGGTAAAGGAATATACAGCTAGGAAAAAAATATTTCGGTTAGGTAAAATGTTACATACAAAAATTTTCACTATACATAAGTGACTGCTTTTAAATGTTGACTGCTTCTTTTCGTCTGAAAATAATAATGCTAACAAAAAAAATTGAATATGATCCCCAGGTCTGAAGAACTGTTATATAAATACTTTAAAAATTAAAAATGCTTATCAGGTATCAAAAACACAGGATAAAGAAACCATAAACACGTTTACACAGCAGTCTGTACATAGCATGACCACGTACGTGTTATACAAAATAAAATTTTGTGCATATTGAAAACTGAAATATCATAAAATGACTGATACCGTTTACTTCCAAAAGAAAAACACATGCAGGAAGAGATTGATACGGACTGAAATGTTTAACTTATGTTCATCAACATTGCAATGACAATGCCTGCGAGGGATATGATTGGTTGTTTCTTGGTGAACAGGGGCGGTCAAAAATGCAGCATACGTGTGATGTTGCGTATATTCGACCCCGAGCCAACAGTGGTTCATCTTCCCCCGCACAAGTGACTCTTCACTTGTAAGTTACGTTACCGTTGCCAAGCCTGTAACCGCATCTCAAGCAAATTATAATATAATTTATTGTAACTACACCAATACTGTAACAAACAAGACCTTTTAATGATTTTATGGAACGAGGTAAAGATGCCACCATCTGTAGTTTTGTTCAAAGAAAATTATTCGTTATTTTGTTTTAAACCTAGTTCTTATAATGAAATAAAATGTAACAAAAATAATTCCAGCTTCAAAAAAATTTACTCTGAAAAAATTCACTAAAATGATTAATTTTTTAGACTACTTAAAATACAATATTTTGGTTAGAACAGTAATACACAATTATTGTTACTTTACAGTCGGCGCCAGACAAGGTTAACAAACATGTAACGAAATTGTGTAGGTATACATATGATTGAAAGAAATTTAACGTTGGCTGCAACTAAGCATTTCTTAATCAACACAAATACAGCAGGCGCGCGGCATTGAACAACACGGGGCACAGTGGTGGGGCTGGGAGGAGAGCACCTTGAGTGAGCGACCGGGATGAGGTCAGACGTCGTTGACAGTTGTGTCCGATATCTACATTTTCAATACGCTTGTATACTATAAGTTTTCTGTAGTTGTATTCGATTGTGGTTTCTTGATGCTTAGAATCGCCTTAAAATATATGGATTTGTTTTACACGACATTTGTGTTAATTTGTCAATAGATTATCGAGGTGTCGCTTTAAGTGTCTGTTTTGTTTAGTTTTGTAAATAGGTTTACATAGGTTCATTTGTAAATAAGATGTCGCTTTTGGCAGCTATGTTAAATTGTAAATTGGTTAAATTTGATATTGCTTACATTGTCGAACTAACACAACTTTAAATATAATTAATTTGTAAATTTTAGATTGTCTTGAAAATTTTCTTTAAGGCTTGACTGGCACCGACTCCAAAAATAATAATTATTGTATATTTTTGTCCTAATACATTGATAGTTTTGTAAGTAGTATAAAATAATGTAATTATTATTTTTTTACTTCTTAATGATTTTTTAGAGTATTTTTTGTTAAAAATATTTTATTTCTTGATTTTTTTACAGAATTTAGATGTCTACCTTTCACATTCGTGATGTTTGTAGTTAAGGAGTTCCGTTGTGCCTTCGCAGTCCAAGTCTATCCAGAACATCCTGGACTATATTTACGTACCTACCTAGTCTTGGATTGTCATAAACCTATCAATATTTTAACCACTATACATTTCCTGGTTGATATTGGGGAGTTCACTGGTATCTCCGATATACAAGGTCCAATGAAAATTAAGGTAAAACACGACCCCCTTGAAAATAATACCTTTCGAACAAGAAAATGGTTTTCCGAATAGGTTTGTAAAAGACGGAGTTTTCAGGAAACAAACATAAAAAATACAGCCGAATTGATAACCACGTCCTTATTTTTGAAGTCGTATTGGTTGATTGGCTACCTGCTCTAAGCCATCCAGTGGTTATAATTTAGAAGGTACAACAAAGCATGTTTTAAATCCAGTATTGTGAGCTGGTTGTGACATTTTGTAAATACTGATTATTGTGATGTATGTAATACTACTATTGTTCAGGGTTCGTATGGGCTTAGGCTGCCGTTTTTACTACATACAACACTACCTTGGAAACACACGAAGTTCTCAAACTACTGGTATCGATAATGAAATAAGTGTGCGGAAATTCAGAACTAAGGATTGGTTCTAGAATAGCCAAGTTATTCTCTCTATTTATCAGACACTAAATAAATTTGAATGCCAATTAACTATCCAGTGAATCAATTGTACATGTATGTACATGTGAATTAAATTAAACATTGATAGGACTTCGATTTACATAGTAGGTAGACAAGCACCATTCGCTTGTTTTAAATATTTCCGAATTATTTGACAAATAAATTTAATATTTGTCACTTTGCTACAGTTAGTTCTCGGCGCTCGTATCTAAAGCGTTGAATGTGGTTAGTGTTCTGCACGGAGTGGAAAGCAGCTACGGAGATAATTCAGTGCTGGACGTTACCATTCCAGTCGATGCCTCTATCGTCGTGGAAAATACTGCTGCCAGCGGTGGACGACTGGCTTCCTTCCTCCTCAGTAACTCGTGCACGACATAGCCTATCAGAATTACTAGACTTCGACTACTGCAGATGATGGCACGTCCGTCTTTCTTGAAAGCCCCAAAAGTTTTCTACATTCATTCCTGAACCCTCTCTCTGTTGCAAACATCCCCTGCAGTTATCTCCCTCGAGCTTAAAAAACTGTTTAGATAATTACTGCTTGGAAGCAACATAAATCGATCATTTTTCTATATAGTGGGTACCTTACCTGAGTTTCTAGAGAGATAAAATTAAGTATTCCATATAAATGTTTTAAAAATAAAACATAACTGAAAATAATGTCGCACATAGTAAATTAATCAAAATAACAAGTATTACGCCTTTGGCTCGTAATTTAAATACATAGACAAAACAAAGTTTATTTAGGGTTGAAAGTCACACTCACACACACGTATCATAACACACACACGCACACGGTCTGGTTGGTGGTAAAATAAGCCTACTTTTAGCTTCGGAATATAGGCTAATAACGTTGGGATAGCTTTTTTTTTTTTTTAAAGAAGAAAACAATACATGAACGTCATGACTATCGCTAATAAAAATTTCAGAACGTTTAATTGAGATATTTGACCGACAAAAAGGACACTCATATAATCATATAAATAATGTTCCACATACATAATTAATATTTGTAAGAGTTCTTAGTTGGTATTGCGTGTTACACATGATCAATAAATTTTTCCGGGCACGGAGTTGAGTAAAACTTATATAAATTTTTTAAGACAGCACTGGACAAATGCGGGGTCCTCGTATACTCTTCCAAGGAAAGGTTTAATCATCATATAGGTTACAAATTTTGTAAAATGAATAATGTAGACATATCACGGCACCATATTTTTAAATATATTTAGTGTACAGTAGCTGGATATTTGTGAAAAATTTGGGGTTTTAAACATATATGTATTGCTTTACATTCATTTATAAATAATTTCAGATAAAATCAAAATGTTTTTTATGCTAAAGAAAGATCTTTATCAACTAGTGGGTTTAAATATCTGATATATGGTCGGTATGAATAAATATACTGGAAGTGTTTTGAAGGAATAAATATCCCAGATGGTAAATAAACCTCTCTGAAGAATCTTTTTTCTGACAGCAGAGATGGAGTGTTACTAAACCTTGGTATGATTGTGCCAGACCATGTAACAACGGGAAGCTATGAAGGTCGGGCTGAAGTCGGCAGAAGAGTAGAGTGTATAAACAGTGTGCATACACGTGGAAGAAAGGAGACAATCTTCTGTCCGCAATGGCTGTGTATCCGGTAACTCTGGCGTGTCTTGTGGTGGATTCTTCAGCCCGGGCTTCCTCTTGCGTCGACAGAGAGGCCAGAGCCTACTTCGACATTCCTACGGTATGGACACCTAGCATATAAACATAATATTTGTAATGTTTCACTATAGCTATTGTTTATTATGGTTCTCGTTTAAAATTCTCCACAGAAGTTCTCTTCCAACAACAACATTTTAATTTTGGCATACTGACAAATGATATATATTTTATACATATAAGAATTGACTTAAAAACTACAAAAAAAACTTAGAGTGGACGTGACGTTAAATCATGAAACACAATAGGTGGTACAATGAAGTTTACTAGAATGAATTGTTGGCAATTGTTTATTTACGCCAGCTACTAACAAGCTAAACACTTGACAAGTTAGAAAAAGATGTTTTAAAGACATAAATTGATTCATTCCTCACAAATAAATAATTTATCAATTACTAGGAAAATTCGTCAATACCCAGTCGATCATATTTTTTGATAGTGAACATAATTCTATTCCAGAGACTCAGGTATGAAGCTTGTAATATTATTTTAATAAACAGACATGATAAAGTATGAGACGTAGAAGGTTACAAACTGTGAGAATAATTACGGGCTGTCATCTGAGGCAGTCTTATTCAAGTGCTTGCCGAGAAAAATAATAATGCGAACTTAAAAAGATACGAAAAAAATTTGTTTTCAACCTCTAAATGGTCCACAAAATACCCCTCTCCCGCCTATCGCCAACCACCCCAAAATTAACATAAATTTTCAGCAGGGATCCTTCGGCAATCTACAGTCCTGAAGGATAAACATTGAAATAGAAAAAAATGGAAGTGGAAGTACACCGAGAAAATCTGCCAGCCACCAGCAATGCCTGCTACACGTTCCAGAGCTGAATATTCTACCATATGTCAGACAGGTTTCGGATACCCACAATAAAACGATGAGTAGTTAATGTTGCCAAACTTTCAGCGACTAAGTATATTTCAGAATTATTTTTTTCAAAAACCCCCATAAGGGCTCATAGCTTGCAGAAGTGGGATTGAACTGGTGAATTAATATTTAATCAACTATTTCTCAATATACTTATTTTAGCGATAGATTTTTTTAACGAAAGTATCCTAATATGACTTACAATACAATGCTCTAGATAGAAATTTAAAGTAACACTTATTATTATTTTTTATCTGCGTATTGGCCAACTAGGATGATGTAACAACTTTCATTCCTCGTTTTTCATTTGTTTCCTATTTTTTCAGTACTTCTTCAAATACTAAAAACGTTTTCTTTCCCTTTCTTCTTTCCATGTTCTCGATTTCTTGTTTCTTCTTCTGCTGTGAATGTCTTCTAAATTTTGTTCTTAAAAGGGTTTCTTTCTGTTATATTTGATTCTATGATGTTGTTTTCTGGTTTTTTACTTACAGCCTTAATCCATGATAAAGTCGAATTCTTCTTCCGGAAATACACGAATATTTATTTCGTTAGTCTGTTTCATTCATTCCAAAGATGATTAATCTCGTCTATACCATTACTTCTGGTATTTTCTCTGTATTTGCACAAATATCCTCATTACTTCTCACTTCCCGACCATTCTAGTTTAAATTTATTATTTTTCTAGAAATAAACATTTAAAATAATGTTTCAAACATTAAGTATTTGAAATAAAAATAAAAATGTAAGTTTCTCATACGATAGTGCGCACAGAATATTCAAATAATTTTATTTGCTAGAAACGTTATCATTAAAGTTGTTTCGTTGAGAAGGAAAAAATTTAAACGTTCATTACCTCAAGCTTGATAGCTACAGCGCATAAAGGCGTTCACGTGGTAAAAATAGTAATTTTAAATTTGCATGACATTGTGTTCGTTTTATAAACAAGTTTGCGACTACAATTTCCACTTGTAAACATTTTTTAGCTCTCATAGTCTTCCCATAGCAACATGTCAAAGTCAAAATTTGCAAGTTACGGAACCAAGGAATGACAATAACCAAGTGAGTTATTCGAATAAAATAATTTACAATGAAATGAGACATTTTCGGCCATTTGATAAACGATTTAAAGACACGCAATGTAATTCCATTGTACTTTTAAAACATATGAAATCGATTACACTTTAAGTCATTTACAACATTTTTTTTTAAATATGACAAAAAGTTTTGTTGTGTGATTTTAAATATTTTAGCTCATTGCCTATATCTTACTTCAGTGAAAATTATTTAACTAGAGTAAGTTACTTGGTTTTTCTTATTCCTATGTTTCCGTAGCTTGCAAAATTCTGACTTTGACATGTTAGTGTGAAAAAACTTTGAAAGCTAAAAAAATTTTACTGGTGTATAATGTAGTCACTAGTAACGTCTACGAAACGAACACTATGTCGTACAAATACAAAATAATTAAATTTTGCCACATGAACACCCTGAAGCAGGAGACGTAACTAAGACAACGCTCCTTCTTCAGGTTTAGAGATGATGACAGTAATAATAATAATAATAATAATAATATATTAAGATGAAACGAGTGTAGGCATTACAAATTTGGTTTGTCAGTTTTGTTTAAAATAGATTTTGCCGGATAGATAAATTGTTTCAGGTAAATAAATTTTGCGGTTTCGACTAATAAGTAAATTAACATAAACTACATTTAGTTACATAACTGGTTGAATCCATGTCTTGATAAAATAAAAGCTAACATGAAGAAAACAATTTTAAATTAAACTTTCAAACCCATTTGTGATATTAGTTCTCCTTTAGGCTTGAAGAACAATTATCACGAAAACAGTAGAAAGAGGTGAGTATGAGTCTAAATTACATAATAAATTATATACATTGACTTTAGAATGAAAGTATTGTGAAGTGTCCTGACGTATTACTTCTTTGTTCCAGTATATGAGTACAAGGTACTGTACATCCAGATATTTGCCGAGTTTTCTGGCTTCTCCGGCACGATATCTGATCGTTCGACTTTCTCACAGTTAGAGAAGACTGAATTCAAAATGGTTGCATCAATAGTCAATACGACGTAAGCTGCGTATAGTTTACTATTCTTGTTGTGTCTGCCAAAATTATGTGAGCTGAGATACCATAATTTACTTTGTTTAGTGCACGAAGAAAGACTAACAAAAATGTCATTCTGGTTTTTATTAAAACATTTAAAAATTCATTAGTCCTGAAAACTTATTTTAATGGGTGATATTATTAACGGAGTTTTGAAGCAACAAATAAATCTATTTGCATATTTTTCGTAAAATATTATCTATAATAAATTTCATTACTTATACGGGCTACATTTGGTTTTTAACGAAGTATCATGCTTATAAGCAACATAAAAGATAACAACATAATAAAAACAGAGGGGTTGAGAGTCTGAATTAAAAAAAAAGGACACGTATTACATTTTGAAATACTTGTACAAGAATATACAATTACGAGTTACAAGCTGAGGCATAGCATTTATTTCTCATCACGACGTGATATTATTGAAACGCTTCTTAAAAAAAGAGATTTCGTAAAACCGTTATAGTTTTAAAATTGTTTTTCGTTGAACCCTAATTTTTCCGTAACAAAATATTTTTTATTTTAGCTCTTGACGTAAACGAATATTATGTTGACTCCGCAACAACACTAAATAATTATATTTGTTTTAAAAAGTAGACTACAGAGTTAACATAAAAATGTTCATATATAAGTGACGGTTTTATGCGATGTCTGCTTATTTTCGACCTAATATTACTCGCAAAAGTTTTAAGATGAGTCTTTAGTATAAGTAAAACTCTGAAATGTATACTTTTAACAAACCATAATTGTCAAGAATCTAACCAAAAATAACCATAAACACATTTAACAGGTATCCTAAACCAACCATGTACATACGTGTGTTTTATGTAGTAAAAATATTTTGCATATTGTAAATTGAAAAGATCATAAAATGTCTGACTACGTTTACATCCAAAACTCAATACATACATATAGAGGATTATACGGACTGAAATGTTTAACTTCTAATCCTCAACATTGTAATGATACTACGTGAGTGTTAGGCAATTATTGTAATATAACATGCATGTACGTAAGACATGATTGGTTGTTTCTTTGAGAACAGGGGTGGTCAAGAAGGCAACATACCTATTGTGGTGCTCAGACCTGACTCCGAGTCAACAGAGGCGAGATTCACCTGCCAGCACGAGGGACTCTTCACTTGGAAGTTACGTAACCATAACTAAGCCTGAACAACTTATCTCAGGCTAATAATAATAACATTAATAATTATGTTAAAAACTGGAGATTATGAGTGTTAGGATTCAAAGGATACAGAAAACGAGTTAAAGGCGTCACCATCTGCGGTTTTATTCATAGAAAATTATTCTTTATTTCTTTTTATAATTTGTTCTTTCAGTTAAATAATTGTACTTTTTGATTTGTCGACCTGCTATGTAAGCCAGGCTGTGATTATAATTTCAATTGTACATAAAAACATTATTTTTACGTTAAGTTTTGAGAACAGATGATGACTTTTTATAAATACTTGTTAAATATAAACGAAAATGACTATTATTTAATATTTGTGAAGTAGGCTACATAAGTGAATGATCAATAAACTAAGCCCACTTTATTTGTTCTCTCTTTTAAAAAGTTATATTCTAATATTGAAATCCTCGCAAGTTATATGTTCTTTTAAATTCACACCTTGGCCGTTTTTAAACGCAGCATGCACTAGCAATATAACGGTAAGATAATATTTTTTTAGGAACACTATTGATACTAACATTTTCGGCATGCCTAAAGAAGTAACATAATATAAATCATAGTTAAAGATTGTATGTTGTTAAAAAATTAATAGGCGTATTTCAGCCGGCAATTAAAGTTGTACAGAGACGCTTATATAACAAAAGTGAATTACTTTTGCACAATTTTGAACGCTTCATATACCACTTCACACGTTTTGATCCGGCGAAGTATAATTTCTTTTACATATTTCTTAATATTAAATTGTTCAATATTATTTTTTTACAAACTTAGTTACAGTAATGTAGTGAGGCATGTTTGAGTTTAAAAATT
Organism: Medauroidea extradentata; assembly: GCA_003012365.1. Classification (NCBI taxonomy): domain Eukaryota; kingdom Metazoa; phylum Arthropoda; class Insecta; order Phasmatodea; family Phasmatidae; genus Medauroidea; species Medauroidea extradentata. Next base: position 20,698 of record PNEQ01067688.1, on the reverse strand, counting down.
TTATATCTTTGTTACAGATAAAATAGGTTATCATTATATGGGCAATAGTATTAAAAAAACTTTTATTGCTGAGAAGTAAGATCTCTTTACCGCATACAAAACAGCCTTAAACAAATTATTTTCTTCGTTATAAAGAAAACTTGTTTTTACCTTGTGCTGAACCAAAAGAGAATAATTATTGCGATAAATGCTTCTATTTGTGTTATTTTCATTTATTCTTTTTATTTAAATGATTCTTGCTATTGGATAGAATTATTTTGAGTCCCTGATAATACACAGAATCTATACACGTGAACATTTTGCTGACTAAAATCTGTCAATATGATGACGGCTTTAGCCTATTTGCTACCGTGTAAGTTACACAATTTAACTGATGATGATTGATATTAAGTGTAGAAATATGTTTCTTTCATTTAAAAATTTGTTATTTACGACCATACTATAAAAATATGATGTTAAAATTTCCGTATTTTATTTTGCAAGGAATCATGTTCATCTTGAACTTTCTATCAGCCGAAGTTCACGAGACAGATATGAGTTCTGTTATTCTTATTGTTTATTTTTTTAATATTTTTACATATCCTTTTTAAATAAAACACAAAGTAAAATAAGAAATTATTCTGGCAAACTCAAACTCAAAGAAGTTAACATTTCAGGTTTTTTTGTGATACCAATATAATTTTATAATCCTAACTTGGCTTTATTTCAGTTTAAAAAGTATATACTTAACAGTTTGGACACGGATTTCCCGTTTTCTTTAAGGCACAAGGTAGAATTGCAGAAACTAAACGTTTGTGTCACTTGTTCAATTTGATGTTTACTTATTTGATACCTTCTTAAATTCGCCCGACCAATAACAAAAATATAACAAACTGCATGCCTATTTCGCTGTGTCATAGATCAGCTAATGTACAGCTGCTGTATGCTTGAGTAGATATATAATCTTGGAGACTAGCCTACATGTCAGTGAACCCGAGAGTATTCCAGTCTCTAGATATATGTAAACTACACGTAGGGAAAGGAAAACATTGCCAGTTCGCTGACCCGCATGGTATAACTCACAGTCCTATGTAAACTGAAGCCTCGTATATTGGTTCATTGTCTGTTGTTGCAGTAGTTGCAGCTAGTGGACGATTGTTAGGAGCTTAATAACACAAAGGACAGTGCATAATAGCAATACTAGCTACAACTATACTGGAACTACAGACAATGAATGAATACACATTAACCCACGCCAGATAAATTGTACGTGTTTGTAATCATGATATGAATTATAACATGCAGGCCTAGAAACTCGCGAATATCCCCTTTCCCTAACTGTGTCATTTCATAGACGTTGTGCAATATTTCGCTGGCAGTTTAGAACTAATATCGTGATTACAAAGACTTACAATTTATCTGGCATGGGTCAACGTATATGTGTATCAACAGAATTATGATTCAGAAATGGGTACATATGGTGGTTTTAAATTTAATTAAATGACTTTCAGAGTTTTGTGCACTATTGTCGCAGTCTGCAGTTGATAAACAAATAATTACTTTCGGCTGTTGAACAGGAAAACTACAAAGCCAGTGTTTACGGTTGAAAGGGGTTCGCATCAACTTGTTTCAATGACTTAAACATAATATAAAACGTCGAGTATTTGTTTGCATAATTATGTTATAAAAAAGTTTCTGGCACTTGAACCTATGTTTTATTTCTTTCTTTAACATAAATACCCTCTGAGTTAATTAAATTATATAATAAATATTCTTCCTCTGACGTCAGTGTTTACCAGCACGCAGTAAATTAATAATAAGGTAGCAGATTTTGTCTATAGTGGCGTGGTTACACCCTCGACGATTTAATGAATATTAAATGAAAATATTAGGTTTAAAAAAATATAGTAAATTAAGTAAAATTTTAAGACGGCACAATATTATAAGATAAAGTAAGTGGGTTTAACGTCTCCCCGTCAGTGAGATAATTAGAGACGATGATACACTACTTTATACAATGACGAAGAGTTAGTCATGGCCTTTATTAGGGAAGCAGATTAAAAGTATCTACCTTACTAAATACAAAAATCATTTTAACTTTGTAATATAAACTGAGCTAACCTGAGATTATCGGTGTGACATGTATTGGGCATTTTAAATAAATAGCTAACCAAAGTGACCAATTAAAGTTTGTCACGCACATATTGCAACTATCCTGCCGCACTAAGCATAATGATGTAACATTGTTAGGAGTAACATTTCGAATAACAGGTTTTAAGCTTGATTGATTGCTGTATTGCTGATTATGAGAAAGAAATATATTTTTAGATAGTGCACAGAATGATTTTTATGCTCAACCAATACTTAAAATGAAATACAAAATCACAATAATTCACATAATATATTTTGTTACAATTATTTTCTATTGTGATTCATATTACAAACGCTAAGCCTAAAATTCGTAATTGCAATGGTAAAGTCAAGGTGAATATTTGATTATAAACATACACTTATTTTCAACTCGTTTTAGTTATACATATCATGGATACAAATACTGACTGTGCACAACTTGTTAAATGAATGATTTAAGTAATTATATGTGTCACACAAAAATGTATGCAAACGGAAACACTAAAATATATAAACTACTTGCTGAACATTCTATTATGAAAAGAGTAACATATTTAACTATCAAAGTAAAACTATTGAATAATATCAAACGGTAGAATATTCTTTCTACTTTGCTTTCTTGGTGTTACACATTATATTCGGAAACAATTTGCTACAGCTACTATGCATGATTACCGTAACTATGTTATACCACCAGTGTGCCTGCGGCTTTGCTCGCATGTGTTACTAACAGCACATAATATTTGCTTGAATTGATAAACCTCTTTGTACACAATATAGACAGTTCAGTAATCAAGTGTTAGATTGACCCAGCTGCCAGTAGAGTTAACTCTACAGCAATATAAGTAGCTATAGCTGTCTACGCGAAAAGTAGTCTTAATTAAGTTTGTCCCTGCCACTAACAGCGACTTCAACTGGGCCTTATTTAATAGTCACAGTAAAGTTGACGTTATGGGGTAATTACAGACTTCTAGAAGTAAGAGGGTAATCGAACGAAATACAGCAGTTTACGTGGTATGAAGACAGGTTTCTTCCGAGCAAAACCAATGTTGATGAAGCCCTGAATAACGTACTAGTTTTTCAAAATTGTCTCTTGAAGTTAAGTGACACTAGACAGTTTTGGCGGGATAATGTTTTGCAGAATTATAAAAATATTGGGTGCCCCAACCTTGAGGTTAGTGAGATGGTATGTGTGGGATGACGCAGTCGAGGAATTTTAAGTGGATAATGGACTGCATAATACATTTTTACCACTTTTTAACGACTTCATCTAATTGCTGTAATTAATCAGACTTGCATTTGTGTCAGAATTGTACATCTGCAAAACTTTGGTGAAATTTGAGCAAAGAAACTTAGGAACAATAGACCGCAGCAACAAACAACTGTGCAACAGAACATCGAAATCAGAGACAGTAAATTATCAATGAAAACTAAATTTTAAAAAATATTTTCCTAGGCTCATAGAGGTAGTACAACAATACGTCTCGATCACAGTCGTAGAAGAACAGGTCTGGACACCAATTTTTTTTCTTGTCCCCTTGTTGTTTGGCTGTAGTTCGTCAAGTTACCGAGAATTATATATTTTTTTTTTTTTTTTGCGCTGTAATCCGGTCAGTCGGACTCAAAACTCTGCCCCACATTATAAAGTAAATAAAGATTTCAGGAGCCATTATATTAAATTATGAGCGTAGGAAGTTTTTCATAAATTATTAAAAAAAATAATACCTTTCGATTAATTGTTTATCTTAGTGGGAGGGAAGTGGGTGGAATCTGAGCTCGCCCGCCTGGATTACAGCGCCAAAAATGTATTGAATTATCGGTAACTTGGTGAACTGCAACCAAACAACAAGGGAGTCAAGTTTCCAGGCGAGTGTCCAGACCTGTTCTTCTATGGCCGTGATCTCGATAGAACAGTACTACGAAAATCCTATGTAATTTGTTTCTCGCTGGTCGTGCTTATTTTCGGAGCATTTGCCTTGAAAATGTACAAACTAAGTTTTCTTCTTAAACATTAAGTTATAAAATAATAAAGTTCCATTCATTTTTCAAAATACTTACGTAAGCATCATTCTGACGCGAACACCACCTCAATATCTCTACTGGTTAGATAAGTATCATCGGCTGATAGAAAACGATTTAATACATTCACACTACTTCAAACGTTGAATTTAATAAAAACTTAATTTTACCCTCTACATATTTGTTAAAGTATTCAAGTGAAGTGATAATCACGACGATAGCTCGATCAGTCGAAACAATATCGATGATTCATTAAATATAACATATAAGCTCTGTACAGTACTGGGAGTTCGAATTTTGTAAATTCGTAATACAATTTAGCGGCCACTTACCTAATCATCATCGTGAAGCAAAAATAAACAGAATATCTCGATGGGTTCGAATTATATCGAAGATTTATCTAAAACACATTCCGTATTTTTTCACCACCTAAGATACTGAATTTCAAAAAACTCTTGAATCACATTTTAGACTAATATACTGGTGTCATTTGAACGTGAGATACACGACAATCGCCCGCTGGGTTTCAGAAGTATCCACGATAAATTGAAAACTCATTTCATCACTTTTTACCTCATTTAAACTCCTTAGGTAGCAAATTTCGAAAGTTCGTGAATGTACTTTTTAGGTATTTGAGTAAGCATCGATCGTAAACAAAAATCATGTCGCTATATAAAAATCAATTGGATCTACACTTATCGATTGTGAATCGAAAACACTGTAAGGAATTCGGAACATGTATTATAATGCAACTTGTGTTGTTTACAAAACCATCAGTCTAAAGCAAAGATCACTTCGATATCTCGAATTGTTTGAAAGGTAGTAAAGGAATAATCGAAAACACAATTCACGTTTTTTCACCCCCTAAATAAAAGAACTTCGAAATGTCTTGGAGTCCTGTCATAAACGTTTGTGTACGTAACCAATTAAAGTAAAAACCACGACGATAGCCAGTTGTGTGCCAGTGATGAAGACAATTAATAAAAATCACATTTTGCCTAATTTTACAGCTTAGGGTTTGAATGTAAAAAAATTTCCTAACGCTACTTTCTAGGTATTTACGTATTCAACACTTTGAAGTGAATACCAACTCTCTGTTCCGAAGGATTCGCTAGATATTAATAGTTAATCGGAAATGCATTTTTCACACCCTTAAATGTTGAATTTTCAAAAATCCTTAAATTAGTTAGCATGAATTTTTATGTATGTCCTAGTAAAGTAAAAATCGCGATGGTAGACAGTCTGGTACAAGAACAACCGAAGTTCACTCGGAAATGCATTACACGCCTTTCCACCCCTTAATTTTCGAATTTCCAAAAATCCCTTCTTAGTGCTCGTCTATGACCTAATGGGAACCCGCACAAAAAATTCACGATTCTAGGTTCAGGGGTTTGGGCTGCAGTTTGATATGTCAGTCAGTCATTCATTCAGTGTTCATTTTTATATTTAGAAATTTCTTGTTATCATACTGCTGGTATTTTTAATCTAGTTGTTGATTATTGATTTATGCATTTGAACTGATATCCCTGATGGTTTTCGTAGTATTACAGGTGTCATCAGTCCTTGTTTAATGGCTTTTGGACCCAAAAATGCAATGACGCACAGGATGTTTATTACAGTTTTTCTTGTAACACATATCGATGGAGTTGAACTGCAACCTCGTATGTCAGGACAGGCAAAAGCACTTTAAAAACATAATAATCACAGTAGTTCTCGAAATAACTGTTCAGAAATCTTTACCATAAAAAACATACATTCTAAATAATATAACACAGATATGAATCAATATATAGTTATGTCGCTGACATAAATGTTGGCTGTATGTGGTAAATTGCATTTATGGTGTTGCAGTTCAACACCATCGATTTGCCTCTTTCGACTTGAACATTACTGATGTCGTGGGTGTGAGGCCTTTCCTGATTTCTTCTAATAGTTTGAAGGGAAGAATGATCTTTCCACTGTTAAACAAACTTGAATTCCCATTTCAATAACCACAATATTGGACGAAGAATTAATAACTGCTGTCTTGAAGTCACTAAAATCGAATTCTTTCTTCTTTGTCCGCAAATATTTCTCTACGCGATGTTGAAAAGTATCAGCGGACAGGAAAGTGAAACCTACTTCGAAAGTTTTCACCATAATATTTTCAGCGGAACTCTCAAAACAGTTAACAATATACACAAAGAAAGAAAATAATGCCCAATTCTTGTTATGCGCCGTGCAGTTGTCCATCCACATATCTGTTTCTTTATGGTCACAGAGCTGAAGTGCAAAGGAATTAGTGAAACTCACCTTGTTGTATCTTCATTCTTTCGCCCACGGATAACCTCGTGCAACAAACATGCAGCAGTTGATTTACTTGGCATGCCCTCTGGGACAATACTTTCATAATAGACTGCCATACATTTCGTGAATATGACACATATGAACATGTTACAGCAAGGAAGAATTATGCCCTTGTCTAGGCCTACAGAGTACATAATCTTGTGTTCTGAAACACGACTGTCATCTGCATATTTTTTGCAATGTTCGCTCGCCGCCTCTGCCCATATAATGTGTTTTCCCCACCTGCAGCATTTCTCACATTCAATTGATGTTCATCTTTTTGAAAAAGGAGTGCCCACATAATTCACAATCTTCGTTGCCAAGTTTCACAATACATACATTTAATTTTTGCACTTCGAAACGATAGTGATCAGACGAGCAATCAAAATGTTGGTCATTTTTGCGAATATCATCATTACATTATTTTGATCGATAAATCACTAGGCAGATACCTCGGTTGGGTCGTGTTCTCTCCTATAATGAGCTATAGAAGGCTCCAAACATGTCAACTCAGTATGTTTTAATATATTGTGAGGCACTCCTTCTTCTAGTGCGACAGTCGTTGTAAACTGTTGTCGTTGTTTCTGTGATAACTAAAAGTTGTAATAAAGAATACCTAACGAACACATACTGCTTCACCATTTCCGGTCTTCAGGGTGTACTTAATAGTAGCTGATAACCGTGAATTTGAACCTAATGTTTTACGACTAACATCACATTTACTTATGCATCCCAGTACAAAAGACTGTAGTTTTCTTATGCTTCTCAGATCCCAGTATCTTTAATTTATTTAATGTCTTTCTTCCGTTATTGCCGCACAACACTTGTGCTTGCACTTCTCACAATAATCTCGATTTAATGAGTGAGATTTTTTTAATTTTCTTTCTGTTAATCTCTTTCCTTTGGTTGCAAACACATTTCTTCTGCTTTCTCAAGAATCCATTTTTGGTTAAAGTTTCAACAGTTTCTAATTAATCTCTAGTTTTTTCAATGTCTTCTTCGATTGCTCGATTCTTATTTTGTAACTCATGTTCCCCTTTTGTTTCTACAATTGTTGGTTTATTGTTTAGCATCTGTGTGTCTACATAATTCATGCTGTGTGGTGAAATTTTCGAGAATACTTTTACAACGTAGGTTACTTGCACGTCTGAGGTGACTTCAGGAAGAATGTGGTCTTGAGGGACATAATGGAGAACATCTAAGTCTTTCTCAATATCTACTCCTTTAAAAAATGCATGAAATTCATTGAAATTAGTGGCACCAAAAGTGTTGCTGAATCTGTAAAAACATTTTGGAATAAAGTTGGATCTTGTTCAACATCCATAAATTCAACACCTGCAATAAGTGTTCTCTCTGTCACAGATGTTCCATCGTAGGATGTGGTGTTTTTTTTATTAAGGAATTGAAGCTTCCTTACTAAACTCAATATCAATCAGTTTCATACCTCGATATATAGATTTAAATTTCTTAGTTGCAATTAAAATATGTATAGAATGTTTCCATCCTGCTATGGTAAATTTGAAAACTTATCACCTAATCTATTTATTCATATCACACAATAGACTAAGTAGAATGTCAAATGCTCTCTGAAAGTAGGGCTCAATAAGAACGTGACAATGCTTGCAATGGACATGTAATAGTCACGACTGGCATGAGGATTAAGTTGTTGAAATGTTCATGCAAATATATGCAACATTATTGAATAGTCGTGGACAAATATAATTCAAACAATAACAGAGAATAATTTCAACAGCAACCAATGTAGCATTCTTAAATGTAATTGAAATTACTACTATAATTAATACAAAATATTTATAACATGTCTGTAATCTACTTTTACAGAACTAGCGACAAAATTAACATCACTCAAATGTATTTCTTTTCGTTTGTCATCCACCTGAAAAAAAAATGTTGCCAATATACTGAGCAGAAAGTTTTAAATGCGCTAATACTATGCTTTCCAGCAGTAAGTAGTAAATTATCAGAAGCTATGGTTGTATCTACAGAAAATACTGATTTTTTCCTTAACAATTTCCAGCTGTAAGTACAATATCAGAAGCTAATATGGTCGTGTGTACAGAAATTATCTGCTTTGTTTTAATTTAGGAATTGTTAGTTACGTCTAAATATCTTAGTACTACTTATCAAATTTTAATATACGCTTACCAACACCGGCATTTTTTTATATTTCCTGGGTACTTACGGTATTGAAACGCTAGTAACAGACACAAACATTGCAATTATAACTAATTTTCTTCAAATAGGTCAGTTACTCATTTTGTGCTTAGGACGCATGTATTCTCAAGAAATTAGCAAATAAACAAGGTCGTGTACACGTATCAGTATGGTTTAAACTACTAATTCATAAAAGTTACAAAACCAGTAATTTTCTGAAATTCTCTTCATACCTAGTAACAATATAATTTACGCCTCACGAAAATATATCAGCATGCATGATCTGTAAAGAACACACACACAGGATACGAATACATTTCTTGAAGTTTTGTTGAACCTGACCTTTTTACGTTATTTCAAAGCCAGGACTTAAGAACAAGTGTGCAACTGAACAACGAAAAATATAGTTTGAAGACTCTTTAAATGTTAAGATGTAATTTGTATTGGCTGGATAATTTCGCGGATTAAATGATCTGCAAGTTAGAATCAAATATCCTATGCTTACTGAAGTCCCGTCTATTCGTTCAATGTCCATTGTTACGCTGAGTAGCAGCTAGTCGACAAATGGCAGGGGCTTGAGTATAAGGACAATATAGATTCTAACATGAAGGTAATTGAATCCGCGAAATTTTCCGGCCACTAGTAATTTGCAATAATAATCACCCTTAGAATTATTCTCGAACATTTAACTGAAATTCCATTACAATCATTTCATGAAGTTTCGTATCTACAGATCCTAAATATAACAATAAAATTCAAATTTTGTGTTGGTGTAGGCAACACGGAGATAATGTAGGATAATAGTGGGATGACAACGCCTCATAGTAGGAATGGCTTCATACTGGAATCACAATAGCGCGACAGACACGACAGGAAAGGTGAAATGCGACACTAAACATTCTCTTTATTGCAAACTCTTTTGTTTGTATATGACATGCGACAAATACTAGTAAGTATTTCCTTGCCTCTACATACTAATATCTTATACATCAGCCATAACCAATGTGTTTACTGAATTTCATTTTTCTCCCATTTATTTATAAATTATAAATACCCTGTCGCATACCTAAATGTGAAAAAAATAGTCACAAATACACGCTTACTCATAAAAGTTACGATTGGCTTTAAATAACAAACGAACATATCTCGTAAAACAAGCAAATGTAATTTAATTTCAACTCAACAGTATCACAAAAACTTGCACTCAAATTAAATTACATTTTTCTGTTTAGTCGCATTCGCGACGCGATTAAAATAGATACACATTCTTTTCGGAATTTGAGTCGCGTTTGCGATTTCTGTTGCGCAGACGTCACAGGAGCCTCGACGCTTATTGGTGGACTAGTTATCGTATTCGCGTCTAGCACATCGCGTAGTGTCTGTCGCTCTATTGTGATTCTAGTATCAGTGTATGTAGTTGTTAGTTGGTTTGCAGCAATGTTCATGTTACATGCGTGGCGCTGCTCATCACACACCAGAGGTCGCCTGAGGTGATGGCAGTCGGAGAAGGCACCCTTCCTGCCGGACTGACCTACATCGTCCACGACCAGACCGGCTGTCCCTAGACTCTGCCACAATAACAGGCTTCTCTCAGTTTCCTTGGTTCTGTCGTACATGTGTTGTGCAACCACTTCCCTCCCGTCTTCTTACTTATAATAAATGTGCCGTATTTCTCTACTGACATTAACGTCTGGTTTTATCTCCAACAACCCGCCTGTTTCCCAAGTTTATTGGCAGATGTAATCGATCGTAGATAATTAGAGAACACTTCGTACAAACTATTATGGATAGGGTAAATAATATTTCATGGGATTAATAACCTGCAGGTTAGAATGCACTGCCCTGTATTTACTTAAGTCCCGGCCATATGTCCATTAGCTGCTACTCACTGTAATAGCAGACAATGCATGGATAGACTGGGTTTGAGTATGTATAGGACAATGGATTATAACATACGGGCCATTGAACTCGCGTTATTTTCCTTTCCCTAGATTGATGTGTGAGAAAGTTGCTGACTAAAATATTCTTCTTCTCCAATTAGGTTTAGTAATTTCTGTAAACGTTGTTGAAGAATGAGTAGAAAAAAGGTGAATGACGAGAGAAATTCTGGTTAGTAATATTTAAAGGTTGGTAGTTGTTACAATGTACAAAAATAATTAGAGTTCAAGATATGAGAATATATATTAATATCGTATCACATAAAGAAATAAACAGGGGCAGATTGTACTTTTTAGAAGATGTCCTTAGAGAACATTTACGAACTGAAATAATGCAGAAACATATTTAGCAGCGGCCTTGAATTAATTTATCTGACTCTATAGAAACCTATGAAATCATGCTGTCCCCGTTAAAACAAGAGCTCACTACATAATATAACATACACATGCTATGAGTAAAACCCACAGTTTGTTGCGAATATATATTTGTACAGTTTGGTTGCAATGCCTTACTTGTACTCCAGCAGCTCTTCTGCATTGTTATTGGTAGCTTGACCTTGTTCAGACACGGACCTTATTTCACTGCACCAATCAGGATAAGACTATTATGATCCAATACACATATTATATGCGAGTAGAAACCCTAGACTAATGAGAGTTAAAACATCCAGTCACTGAACATGAAGCAAGGCTGCAGATGTGCACATAAAGCATTGCAGCCAACTGTACAAATATATCTTCACCTCATAGTCGTTGTTCTAGCTATGTGTGACGCCGGATGGTCCCGTATAGAGTTATTGCCTCTACATTCAAGCTACTAAATTGACCTACATAGGTTTAGTCATGAACGTAGAACTTAATATATGACCCATTCTTTATATTTGGTGGGTTTTGCGAAATCCGATGAAACCGTTTGGAATTGAACAATGTTTTTGTAATTTTAGAGACTGTAAAATAGTTAATACTATCTTGAAAATACAATATTGCTATGGAGTGAACGTGTGAGAGATTTTAGTCAGCGTTCAACATCGAGGTCTTTAGCGCTGGTGAAGGGTGACATGAGACGTGTATGGAGCGGCGCGTGAAACGGGAGATCCTAGAGGAATCCCGCTGACCAGCGTCATCTTCCGGCACGATTACTACATGCGAATATCCGCTTGGTGGGAGGTGAATGGTCTGACCATTCGGCCACCGCACCACATATTGGTATGGAACGAAATGTATTTTATTTCTTAGGTAATTGTATAGGAATTAATTGATAAAGTTTTACTAAACACACATATAAATTAGAAACACATCAGAGCGCGTATCTACTGCGAAGAAATGGACTTTCACAACACACACATTAATTTATTAACAATCCCTCACAGAGTTTAACTGAAATCACAGTAGTTATAGATCGACATGTTATTTATTAAGTTTATGTTTTAATTGTTTAGTAAGAAAAGAACAGATGTAGCAGATACAGACTGGTCTTTACTTTACAATTTGTGAATATAACCTTTATTAGAGTTTTACTGTTGCAGGAGAAACACGATTTTATAGTTAAATAAATTTTGCTAGATTGCCTGCACTACATTTCATGGCCTTAGAAATGTCAGTTGTATAATAACATTTTATATAATGGATGAAGCGTACAAAAAACAATAAGTGTTTAGGAAAATGCACATAATATATACATTTTACTTCGAATATAAACGTTTAAAACAGGATTAAACGCCATGGATTAATTTAAATACCTATATAATTCAGAATTTTCTGTATTTTTAACCGTGAAAGTAGCGATAGCTTGTTATCGACATAAATTTCGTAAATAAGTAAAATAATCCCGAAAGAGAATTTTATATTTCGATGGGATTAATCGTGTTTTATATTGTCGCTGCTGCGATTTATGATCTGTTTTGGGCTGATTTTAAAAACAGGACATTCTAAAACTTACTTGTGATAAAAAGAAAGTAAAAGAAATTATCGGTTGTATTTGGTGAATATACGAAGATATATGTTAAAGGAATGTCTACAAGTTGAACTGTGTTTGCTACAACAGTAACAATGGACATGATCTCCTTTCCTGAGATGCTGACCACACACAGATAAATTAAACTGAGCAAAAACTTATATAAGGAGCTATACATTCACTACCGGTTGTTGCGAAATATTTTAGTGTTACTTTTACTGGACAAGATTAGACTAAAACCATTAAGTTTCCGTACTTATAAATACAACATTTGGAACAAAAATATTTTTTTAATGTATTATAATGATATAATTTTTCTGGTGTGTTTACTCCTTAAAAGGTGAATATAATATTTAACTTTTAAGAAAAAGAGAAATTCTTGCATTTTATACACTCATTTTTCGTTTGTCTACGATGTCGACAGATGTGAGCTAAATAATGCGAACGCATTAAATTATTATGACGATAAAACTGCAATCTTTGATAAAGTGTTGCTTGATTTTACAACTTTTTTCAGACGAATGCTGGAAGAATTACTAAACAATGCTCATGGCATATTCTACACTCAGTTAGGTCTGAAATGACGTCTCTATCGACAGTACACAAGCCCACTTACCTTACCTTTGACTTTGAAGTGATATTCGGTATATTTATGAACGTTTAAATGTCTTACAAAACGTGAACGAGTGTTAAATAAGTTAAAAATATTTTCGTAAAACTTACCACCTAATGAGTTTCAAATTGATTAACAAGCATGGCTATTGCTTAATGCATCTATGCATACGTGTGTTTCGTGGAGGAATATGTTTTGTTATTTTCTTAATACAGTGACAATTTTACTCCTTAATTTTTGATGCCAGATTAAAACAGAAAGAACAACAATAAAACTTTATTTGTGGCACGCAATATTGTTATAAAACGTAACAATAATCTACTTCTACAATCGTCAACACGGAAACCATTCTGGCCATTCTTCTTGGAGAGCTTTTAGAGCGAACTTCAGGCGATATTAAATAGTTTTGAATACATTATGATGAGCAGGTTTATCCTTTGGATATTACTTCCTGTAACTGTACAAGCCTTTCCAGCTTACAGGTGCATGGAAAAATGGACGACGGCTCCACCTACTACGTCCACCGCCACCTCTCTAACCATGGACATCACACACAGCAACGGTCAGTCAGGCTACACTGATATTCAACACTCACGGGTGAGTATGTCATACCTTATCTATCTGTATGATACTCCAGATGGCGCCAATATGTTTTAACTGTAGTCTAAACTAACAAAAGTTGCTAGATTTGTAAATACTTGTGTATATGTGCGTGTGTGTGGTTTGTGTGTATATATAAATACATATTACAAATGTCTATCACAAACACGCATTACTAATTAAATTCAGGGCATATATAATATGTTAAACCTAATAATATTTTTTTTTTTAAGTAAGTATGTATGCAAGCATAATGTTTGCTGTGTGTTCATTGACATAAATTACCTCTGTGCATTTGTTGTTTATTTAATCAGAAAACTTTTAATCTTTAATTTGAGAGCGCACACTCATATGTTGCAACTTGAAAAATTGTTGATGAGCTTAGTTTCGTGAATTAACACAGTTTCGATGGCATTATTTAAAGTGTTATCATAAGTCTCAATAGTTATAGCCTAGAAATTTACGAAAACAGTTAATTTTTTTCAATACATAATAAAATCGTAGTTATCATCATATGAATTTCTACTTCTAAAGTACGTTCGTTTCCTGCAAGTGATATGGATGCAATTTTGTAACTTTGTCTGCTATATCTTGATAACTTTCAACTATATTTATATAGGCTAATTCTCTTTTCTACAATACATTCTATCCTAGTTATGTTATTCAAATTAATCTTTATTGTAATCAACTTATTATATCTATTTATTGTGTTATGTAACTGAGTCATTACGATATAATTTTGTAAATGCAAAAGTTTTCACGTATACGTCAAAATGCCTTAATGTATATTATATTATATGTTATTGTATTCTAATTTAACAACTTCTATATCCTTGGTCATAATGACTAATTATAGGATAAAAGGAATTCGAATAAATAATTAAAATAAATTCCAAAAAATATATATTTTTGCAGACAGAGATTTTACCTATGTCTATAAATGTAAGCAGGACCGTTACCACGGTCTAAGAGGAAGAGGTTTTGACACTGTGTGTGCTCTCCAACAAGAGAAAGAAACTCTATTTTTGTCACCGAGCGCTAGTAGTCATTTAGTGGAAGATTTGCCTTGTTTACATTTGGCGAAATTACAATTTTACAATTATTTGTGTGAGACGATGTTAATATGGTAAGCTGATATTTTAGATATATGTTTCGAATCCATAAATGCATTGACATATGTATAACTGTTGACATAAGTCGTCTGAAAAAAAAATTATGTACTATTGTTTGAGTAAACACATTCTAACAATGTCTAATCTTTCCTGCGATACATAATTTTAGAATCCTTGTAAAGTGTGTCTACATATAAAAATATTGAAAAACTAAATTTTATGGTCGAAAATATTTTCTAATACAAATTGCACATATATTATGTCGCTTTTCAATTTTTTATTCTATAATAAATACAATTCCGATGACAACACATTTAAAGCTGTGAACTATTGTAATGCCAAGGAGAAAACAAGTCTAATCTTCCACTGCTAGTGCTGCGACAAAAAGGAGTCACATTTTATTCCACAGTGTCAAGACCTTACCTTCATAGACAGTGACAGGTACAAAACGATAAACAAATTATGAACATAACCTGCGCCGGAAGCCAATTGTATCATAAGAATTTTTACAAAAGAGAAACTGGTAGTTATAAAGAAGCTCAGTGGTAGGTATCATGAGAGTACAGTGTTATAATATGTGTGTGGAGTAGAGATGTGTAGAAAGCAGTAGAGCAGTGTTGTGTTGACAATGTTACAGTCGCCCAACTGGCCGGTGCTGACGTATACAGTGACGCTTGTGGTGTTCATGGTCGTGTTGTTTCTGGTCCTGTTGTGGATGCTGGTGTACTTCTGTAGACTGCATGCACAAACATGGTAACTATGCCTACACTTACTGACATACTTACTGACCTCCTGCACACTGGGTTTTATATAGGCAAACTACATGTTGGAATGTTCAAAATAACTAGCTTTAGAATACGAAGAATAAATGTAATGTAATTTTCTTACATCAGTACACGGCACATACACTGGAAAGGTTAATATAGTTACTGTTAGGTGCATAAATACACTGTAGTTCCAAGAAAAATACAATCACTAGGAATCGATAGTTTACTACTTTAGTATTCGCTCGTAAGTAATAGGTATAATAATTTAGAGCTTTGAGGTTCCCTTGGAGAAAAATTAGGAGACATTTGTACTGCCTATTTTGCTCAATAAATTATTGCCCATTCTTGCAAAGTATTCAAATGGTGACTTTGTTAATGGTCACCATTCGATTTGACGAACCACGAGATGCTTGTTCCAGACAAATATTTGTTTTGAAAGTTTAATATTGAAAGCTCAATTTGGCATCCCGACATATTTTTGAAATTACTTTAAAAACTATAAATACTTTCGTTTATACCTAAATAAAAATGAAACAAGAATGCGGCAGGACTTCTCGCATAAACTGTTATCGTCGGAGACGAAAGAATTTAATACACGTAGCGGGAGAATACATTTGTGTTGGGTTTTGCGACTTGTATACCATGCATAAGATATAATTTAATAAGGAGCAGAGATTGTTACATCTTTGTCGTTATACTGTTTATATGTAATATTAAACTAGTAATCGCGCATTTTTGTAGGAATGTTCAAACTGATTTATTTTCATAATAGGCGAAGTTAGACAGAGGCTTTTTAGATTAGTACGACTATACAAATTCTGCTGCTGACAAACATTAGAGGTGGCATTTATTTATTTGATGTAACGTCGTGTTGAGTGTGGGTGATTCAGTTTTGAGGGTTTGCTAGCATGGCTAAATTTTTAAAAAGTTTGCTAAAAAATATTAATATAACTATCAATAAAGTATTTCTAATTTTCTGTGTTCAAAGCCCTTGTCCGATGATTTTTAGTATCCTTGCCTTACAAATTTTAACGACTGTGCACGACAATTTTAAGTGCCTCTGACCTAAAAATTTAAGTCCCTCTGCTTTACAATTTCCAGTGTATCCGCCCGACATTGTTAGCGCTTCTGCCCTAAAATTTCTGATTCCCTTTCCCCTGCTCCACGATTGTTATGCTCCTGTCCCACAGTTTTTAGTGCACCTTCCATATTGCCATATGATTTTTAGTGTCCCTGCCACACATTACCTATTATAAATGCAACTACCCTATAGTTTTGTGTGCTCTACCCTACCTGCACCTACATTTTTTAGCGGTCCTACCCTACAGTTTTCTGTACCCCTCCCTACGACTTTCTGTACATTTGTTCCATGATATTTAACATCCTTTCTCAACATGTATAGTGAATCTACACTACAATATTCTGTTTATCTGCTCCATGTTTTCTGCCCCTTGATTGTTTTTCACGTACCTTCCCCACATTTTGAATGGTCCTACCACACAATTTTCTTCCCCGATTCCACTGTTGACTGTATCTCTACATAATTTTTAATGTCCTTGCCCCAAACTTTTAATAGACCTACCATACAAATTTCTGTGCCCTGTACGATTTTGGTCAGTTCCCATATTATTATTATTATTATTATTATTATTACTACTAACATAATCATCACTATCATTTTATGATTTCTTCGGACATTGACTGGGAAAAGAACCTAATGTGCAGAAAAAATTAAAAACTTTTCGACGAAATCGAAACGCAGCATAAAAATGACGAAACATAATGATGGGTGTATGTGTTAAAAGACCACCAAGAATATAAATGTCGTTTCAATAAAGTTTGTATGTTTATATGAATAAGGTGGCGGGGGAAATTAGAGAACTCCGAGAAAACCCACGAACCGGAATTATCGATACAAGCCTTGTTTTCTGAAGAATCATTTTACGTAGATCTGGGTAGAGAGCACTGCATGAGTAAACGAACATGTTGTGTCACGTTTTTGGGCATAATCATTAGTTCAAACAAATTTTACATACATGTTCTTCTGTTTGAATCATATTCTTTATTTTATAGAAATTTATTGATTTATTTCCATTATTTCCGCCTTATGGAAGCTAACAAACGAATGTATAAAATTCTTATTTTTTACTCTTGAACCACTCCTCATCGTACTAGTTATTCAGGTAAATAATATGATAAAGGCAATCCAAGTTACTAAATGTTTTCAATGACTCTTATGGCAGTTTTTTGGCTTTATGTATAAATTTACCTCAATACTATGGAAAACAGACAAGTTTGTAATGCTGGTATCTTCTTTTTTTTTTTTTTTTAATTTAGTCGTCAAGTTATGTATTTGACACAAGTTTCTCTTTCAAAGTGATCTCACAGAATATATTAATGTTATGATATACAGATAACCTTATTAAGAAATATGATATAAGTCTATATCATTTTGTAGTTTAGGCCCACATGGTCACAGTTTTCATAACTAAACAAACTAATTATGAACGGGTGAGTATTTTAAGAAAGTGGAACTTTCCAGTAATATTTCATCGAATAATTCAACTATTTTTACTTATGGATTGTACTGACTTTGTTACAAAAACACGTTAATTTTTAAACCTTTATTTCGTGTTATAATAATTCAGATTTCTATACACGAGAATATAATAGTGACCCTAAAACATTGCTAGTGAGAGGCTTCCCTCACATCATTCTACTAATAAAACCACTGTGTGAATATATTTTCTATGTATGATAAAACATGTTTTATGATAATGATAATAATATTATACTTACAATTATTTTTTTGCAAATTGCACAATAAACTTAAGATTTATGTGGAATCATTACCGCTAATTAAGGTAGCTGCTTGTTTCTCTGAGAGGAGATTTAATAGTTCATACACTGTGGCTAAATGTAAATTTACTGTTTTATTACAGCTGAAAGTTTATAAATGTTATTCCTAATAAAACGGTATATTAAAAAAAGTACGCAGTTTTTTATGATTTTCAATTGGAAATAAGTAAGTCTTAACATAATGAAGTAGACAGTAAAATTTACAATCTCTAATTTTAGAATAAGAAAAACAATAAGAAATATAAAATATAGGCATTATGTTTAATTAAACATATTTTAAAGTAGGAGAGTTGATATGTGTAAATAAATTTATAAAATTATTATAATTACTATTCACACAATTTTAATAGTAATTTTAATCTCTCTTTGTTTCAGGTCAGAAACAACACGTATGAGATATTATTTCAAGAGGATTCGTCGGATTGGAGCAGGAATGTTTGGTATAGTTTATTTAGTCAAGAAACATGACGGTCAGTTATACGCAATGAAGGAACAAAGGTATAACCATTTTAGTCAGCTCGAGCTACAGGTACTGCAAAAAGTTGTGGGATTGCTCTACCAAAATCAGTTGTACGAATATTACTTTGGATCTTCAACATTGTATTTAGTTTTAGAGTATTCAAAATTTGGAACACTTAATAATAGGATTTACGATGATAACTTTAGCTTTAGCGTAGACATGGTAAGGAAAGTTATGGCAGAGTTGATCGTAGCAATCGAAGAACTACGCAGGGCAGGTTTTAACCATATGGACATTCACCCTGGCAATATTTTAATTCGACATGACGGTCATATTGCCTTAATAGATTACGGTCTTGCTAATGAAATTGGTGTCACAGATTATAAAAATATTATTCAAAGTCAATTAATTTTACTTTACTTAATAAATGAATTGGACCATAAAGTTGAGGACTGTTCATCGGCATATAAGTTTCAAAACGATATTCGGACTAATTTCTTTCTCGTGGAGCAAACTTCAATAGATGCATATTTATCTTATATACAAAATCATGAGTTTTTCAACAATATTGATTGGGAGAGGGTACGTAGGAGGGAAACAGATGGACCATTCAATGATTTCGTTTCCAAACGTCAGACGATTTAAAAGTTTAAGTGTTGCCATGCACAAGTTTAATCACTTTCTTTCATTTATGCTTTTATCTTACTAAATTAGACTTTTGTAATAGTTTCATTCATGACGACGAAGTCAATGAATGTTGATCTGATTCCTTCTTTTCCTACGCTCTCTCTTCCAATCGTGACCTCTAATTATTTCTGTTTCTTTACGGTTGATGACATGACTTCATTTTTATGGTCATTTGCTATATGGTTGTTCAGTAAAAATATTCTCTATTGTTTATACATTTCCTAAATCATATTTATTGACCGTAATCTAATGAATGTAATATGGCGGGAGTTAAAATATTTTTAGCGGTGATGTATAGCTGCCTTCCTGCTCGGTGTCGTTCTTTCATTGCTGCAGTCAGTTCTGCCTCACCATGTATATTGTTACTAACAGCTGGTTCTAGTACAGCACTCCCACATCTTTGTGTTGAGCAGTAGTATTGTGAAGGTGCTAGCCAATCACGCACATACAGTGAGGAGGGAGGACTGCTCATGGTTCTCGTCCAACCTCCGACATGGCACAGCTCGATATCTCCTGGTCTATACTATCACATGTTTTGGGCTCTTCTGTATCTTGTGAGCCTCATCAAATTTTGCCTTATTGTTTACTGTTATGCTATTGTTCCTTTATTGTGTATGACCCTTTTATCAATGATTTTACATGTGGGTAGTTTTTGTTTATTTTTTTTTTCTAAAATTTATTTGTGACCTGATGTTTCGATTATTTTTGTCTCATTCGACGGATCCTCTGAAACAATACTTCATTTCGTCCCGATGTATGCATAACACCTGCAACAAGGGGACAGTTACTATCGATACATCAATGTGTGGCGACGACTGCTCAGTATCACACAGCAGTAGATAGGCGGAGCAGAGTATATGAATCTCGGCGACTGAAGTTCACTCAGGAAGCCTATGGAGACCACTCGGTGGCAGTTGTGCGGTTGCAAGCAGGAGTAGTGCAGACACGTAGTGACGCCGAATCAAAGACCTCTGCCACTAACCTGGCAAAGGATGGTCGTGTAGGTGTGTCGTCCCATAGACACCGGCCAGTAAATGGCTGCAGCTGTCGTGCCAGGGCGGCCGCTACGTACGCACGCTCA
>PNEQ01067687.1:0-40762 GCA_003012365.1 Medauroidea extradentata | reverse complement strand
AATACTGCATGAAGTTCTTACCAGGTACTGTAAACATGGTATAACTATAAACAGGTCGAAAAGCTCTTTTGGTGTGTCTGAGGTAACATTTTTAGGCCATGTCATCTCAGCTAAGGGTATATCAGTACAACCTAATCGAGTCAAAGCCCTTGTGGAATTCACTGAACCCAGAAACAAACCAGAATTGTTACGGTTTCTGTGTATGGTGAACTATGTAGGAAACTTCATTCCACGCAAAAGCCAAGTGTTGGAACCACTGAATGCTCTGTTGAGGGACGATCAAATGTATGTTTGGGGTCCCCATCAACAAGAAGCCTTCGCCAGGATTAAGGATCTAATGCTTCAGGTTCCATGTTTAGCACATTTTGACACACAAAAGAAATTGGTAGTGAGTGCAGATAGTTCGTCATATGGATTGGGTTGTGCTTTGCTGCAGGTCAATGAGGATGAGTCTAGAGAAGTGGTTTGCTATGGCTCTCGTGTCATATCGAAAACTGAACGCAGATATGCCCAGATTGAAAAAGAGGCCTTAGCATTAACTTGGGCATGTGAAAAGCTGCCGGAGTATATCCTAGGTTTGCCTGTTGTTCTGGAAACAGATCATAAACCTCTACTCCAGATTTTGCAGTCTAAAAATGTGGATGAACTTACACCTAGGCTTCAGAGGTTTCGTATCCGGCTAATGAAATACAACTATTCTGTTTGGTGTGTACCAGGGAAACAGTTGGTTCTTGCTGATTGCTTGTCTATAAATCCTGTACTGGACTCTGAGACGAGGAATGAGGAGCTAGGCGAAGAAGCCACTGCACATGTCAAAATGATTGTTAATAGTCTGTCGGTGGCCCAAGACATTCTGGATCAAATTCAACAGCATCAACAGTCTGATGAAGTTTGCTAGAAATTGCAGGATTATTGTCAAAATGGATGGCCTAAGCAGAAGGACATGGCAGCAGAGCTTGCTCCTTATTACCAGTATCGGGCAGACATTTTAATCAATGAAGGATTCCTCTTAAAGGGAACTAGATTAATAATTCCCCATCAGTTGCAAAAGTATGTTCTAAGGCAGTTACATAAAGGACATTTGGGCATCTCCAAATGCAGAGCTCTGGCCAGACAGTCTGTTTGGTCGTTGGGACTTAGCACTCAGTTACAATTGTTGGTTGAAAATTGTACCACTTGTGTTGAAATGCGAAGTAATCCGAAAGAACCTTTCCTTAGTGAAGCAATACCTGAATATCCTTGGCAAAAAGTTGGCATGGATTTAATGAAATGTGGGGGTAAATGGTATTTACTCATAGCAGATTACTTATCGAAGTACTTTGAATTGTTATACCTTCCAAGTTTGAATGAAAATTCAATAATTGAACAGTGTAAATCTGTATTTGCCAGATTTGGGATTCCAGAAACTGTACGGACAGATAATGGTCCCCAGTTTAAAGGGAAGTTTCAGGATTTTGCACAGCTGTATGGCTTCATCCACAGGATAAGTAGTCCATATTACAGCCAGACAAATGGCTGTGCTGAAGCAGCAGTGAAGACAGCAAAAATCCTTGTCAAGAAAAACAAGGACATTTATGAAGCTTTGTTAGCTTATCGCTGTACACCCCTACCATGTGGTTTGTCTCCATTGGATATAATGCTGGGGAGAAAGGTTAGAACAACTGTGCCGATGTTCACCCCATTTCACTATCAGAATTTCAAAAACATGCAAAACCAGCTAGCATCATCAAAAGAAGGGCAGAAAGAGTGGTATAATCAGAGGCACAGAACACGAGAGCTGCGACCCTTGCAAATGGGGGAGGTGTGGATATCAGACAGGAAAGCTTATGGGCAAGATACTGCAACACCAAATGAACTTAAGTACCCCAGATCGTACTTAGGTGAAGCAGAGGGCAAACTATTCAGGTGCAATTGACAGCATTTAGTATCAGCACCTATAATGGAAGTAAGTCAAGAGCTTCCAAGCAGGATGAAATCATCAGGCTGTGATATCATCCGGAACAACGGTAGCCACGGAACTTGTCAAGGCAATAGGTCAGCACCATCTGCAGTACATGAAGGTAACACAAGATCTAGTGGACCAGCAGGAGAAGGTGTTGGTGGATGTCATGATGCAGAGCTCGAGTCAGAGTGGACAGGGTGTGCTGCAACTGAGACTGGAGACAGTGAAGTAGAGTTAGAGCCAGAGTGGAGAGGTTGGGCTGAGACAGAACGCGGACAAGCTAGTGCACCAGCAACAGACGTAGCAAGCAACTTACGCAGATCAAGTAGAAAAGGGGTAACTCCCACCTGGCTGTGTGATTATGTAACTTAAAAATAAAGTAATTAGTTTGGTTTGTCTAGTTGTCAGGAGCAGTGGAAAATGGTAAATGTAAATTCTCTATGGTAAAGTACGATTAAGCATTTGTATTGTATATATGTCAGTTAAAACCTTGGTACATACTTAATAAGTGAGAGAGAAGGATGTACATTATAACAATATACTTTATAGCATGAAGTGCGACAATTCTGTAGTTGTAGCCTGGAGTCTGTTATGTTATAGTATTTAAGAATATTTTGATTAGTGGTATTGTTTTTCAAGAGTTTGAGAAGTGGGAAAAGGTAAATGGTAACAGGTCTGTGTTCAGTAATAATAGTTAAGAATTTTGTAAACAATTATGTCATGTAATAATGTTTTAAAAAAAGTGTAAGTTATGTTTGTTACTTATAGGCTTGGTAAAAACAATAAAAAGAGAGAGATGTTGTGTCCTTGGACACGAGTGTGTGGCTGACGTCAGTCGAGACTGGATGAGCGAGCCAGACAGTCGTGCCTTGGGAGACACTCTGGCAGTAATCTAAAGATACCTCTTTTATTAAAACACAACACATTATTTGTACAGTAATCTGTGAAGAGGGAGGTGTAGTGATAAATATTAGGCTAATGCTGGCTACAGATTAGTGTGTGTAAATGACAGTGTCTAAAAGGTTAGTAATCAAGTATTGCATAACATTATTTGTACAGTAATCTGAGAAGAGGGAGATGTAGTGATGAGTATTAGGTTAAGGTTGGCAACAGGGGTAAGCCTAATGGCGGCATGTAGATCAGCTATGTATGTTTAAGTACAGAGACTTGTGATGTGATTTGAAGAAGTAAAGAGTTACTACAGTGATAATCAAATTTAACACATAATCCTCATCTTATGTGCTGAAAAATATGGTAATTTATGCAACATTTCATAAATGAATTAAGTGTCAAAACATGACGTCGTAGTATTCTAAGGAATATATATGATCAGGGTTTTGTAAGAGTAATTGTTATAGTTAAAAACTCATATGCTTTTATAAAATCATAGGGAATTATTTTAATTTTAACATGTCTAGTAATCTTACAAATGTGTCACTTTATGTTAGAGGAAAGCAATGTCAAAATTATCTTGATACATCATGCAGCGGCTGTCAATCTGCCACACCACAAGAAACTGCATAGGGGGGAGAAATTGATTGTGGGACAACGGTGTGTCAACTGAGTTACGTGTGTCAGATTTTAAGGGGTATTGATCCCTACCACCTTGGATTTAGCTGTATCTTCTAGATAACTTCTGTTCCAGTCGATGTATCAAAATTTTTGTCACGACAGGGCATAGATACATACTTAATCGATTTTCTGTAATTGTTGGAACCATAATATAGTCATTATTTTGCAACGGGAAACAGCCGAAAAGGAAAAATTGCTTTATTTACGGGAGCGACTACAGAGGCCACAAAATTAACAGAAACAATGCCATATTGATTCCAAAAAGTGAGTGAAATGGTAAACTATGCCTTGTCAGCATGAAAAAAGTAAAACAATGTGTGTATTCCCTGATATATGAGAAAAACCGTCAAACTGATGTGACGGGGATCAATCCCCCTTAAGTACCTACATATTGATGTCATCATTGTACTTTTTCAGTATCATTGAAAAAAGAATAACAATCTGTTCAAATAATCTATCAGTTGGTTAATATAACAAGTTATTTACTGTTAAATATGTTTAAACATAAATTTAATGTAACTTTGAGGTGATTTGTTAGGGTTTTAGGGATTAAAATTAGCCCAATTCTCATATATTGATAACACTGATATTGCGAGTACCAAGCCTAAATGTTAATACCTCGGTATAATGGGCATATACTATAATACGTTATTTTCTGTAATTATTTTTAATACATTTTGTCTGATTTTTTTGCATTTTTCTATATTTCTGTATTCTACTGAGGACCTACAACTGCTGTTAACATTGAACAGCAGTGGGGCTTCTAATGAACTTTACATGAAAAACTAATTTTCGAAATCAGAATTAACAGCACTGAGAGAAGGGGTGTTTAACAGGGTAGCTGTCAAACTACATACTGTACGTGTGTGGAACTGGCTACATCTATAGTTAATTTTCAATGTCTGCTCTGTTAATTTGTGCACATTCGTAGATAATATTATCAGTATCTCCCGTTTTTACAGTTTTTGTACTGATGTTTTCAATATGTAAGTCATCGTTTCTTGACAGTTAATTTACTACATTTAACGTTAGGAATACAAATTTTTTTTTCATAAAATTTTTTAAACCATTACTTGATAGTAATTATGCCAAAAGTGTTTAAAATATATATTTTTTCTTTTTGCTTATCAATGAAAGTACAAGCGGTGCTGATTCTTAAAAAATATCCTCTACTGATGCTGAAAAATCAGTATTGAATGTAGTAAAGCTAGACGCCTTTCAACACATAAATGTAATTAATTTAATATCATCCTGTACAAATTAAATAAAGCTTTCTAAGTATACAAATTTTATTTCCAACCTACAACAAAACTGAACTGAGTAAAATGTCATTAGCACACCTTTTAACAGTAATAAAATTATGTTATCACAATCCTCATGAGTACATTTAATGACGTCACAAGTAGACAAACTAATTTGCCTAATTATCTCAAAAGTTATCAGCATAAAAAATAATGAAATATTACAGTTGAGTTTCTGAAAAAACAATTATTTTAACAGTACATTCACCATCCTTATGATTTCTACATGGATGGATGACAGAGGCTGGTGTTAACATAAAATGTAAATTTTATTTGGGCAATACCAAGCATGTACTGACCAGAATAACAGAAAAAAAAAAAAATCAAAGAATATGACTGTACCTTTATGCAGTACTGTACATGTAATGGTGGCTTATGTAATCAAATTTATGAGCAGAACTACTGAGGACCTACAGCTACCCTCTTCACTGTGTTAGACCCAGTCATACTTGCCAACTCTCTGCTGGCATGACTAGCCCTGTGTTCCATTTATACAAAAACAATGATTGCAATAATGATAAGCACAAAGTAAAAGATCATATTCCATATTCCATCAAGTAGAAAATAAAATGCTAGAGCTAGCATTGGACATTATGTTTAGAATGTAAGCCCTCTCGCTATAAACTTTGGTGAACAGCAAGATTATAAATTAATTGTCATGTATGAATAACATCCACACATCATGATATAACCAGCACCCTCTGTGGTCCAAATAGAACTGAATGAAATAAATGTCCACACAACAGTGGTGATAATGCCACTAAGCAAAAATATTATTCCAAAATTGAAATGATCTATAAAAGATTATAAAATACAAATTCTCTAAACATTAGAAACACAAAGTACTTAAGTGCTTGTTAATATAATAATCATGACTAACACTGAGACGTAATTTTAAAGTGTCTCATTAATATTTAATGGGCATGAATAGCCCTGCAAATGCTATAAAATTAAATGGTATTTATCTGAAAACTGTACCGTCAAACAGGTATGCTTTGACTGCAGGGTAACTTTAACCCACTCAGAATATTCATTTTTGGTCCATTTAGCGAAGAAAAAAATAATTCTAGGAAAATAATTACACCCTTAAGTTTGATCCATCCATGCCTGTGATAGCACCAAGTGGTGCCAAAATTAATGTCTTCAGTTGGACAAAGTTACTACGCGAAGTATCTGCACTTGATGGTAACACAGAAATTACTAACAAAAATACTAATATTTTAAGAAATTTTAAATTTTTTGTACTTATTGTACCACACGCCAGGCTACTGGCATGGATCTGATGTAGATACACAATTTGATAAAAAATTTTTTACATGTTTATATTTCAAGCGTATTATGTTTCCATACAGTTCATAAATTTTAACATTTCACATCAAGTTCAAGCCCACAGTAAATAAAAAATGATTTGGGGAACATGTGGTCGGCTGTCAGTAGTGTTAATTTTACCAATTTTCTTTGTGTCTCAAAAGTAACATATATTGGAAAATTAAAATTTTAGAATTTTCACTTTGTACCATTTCCACTCCAAAAAATTCAATTGCTGATAACTTAAACAGGGCCTAAAATATTGGTTAAAATGGAATTTGGTTTAATCATGGCATTGATTCTACAGAGTTCTTTCCAGATGTTTGACAAGAGTGTGGTCCAATAGCAGATAGCAGTTACCATACTATGAGCCTGCAAATCGCTTCTTCTTTCTTACTGGGTTTGATGCCAAAAGCTGAGGTGATGTACGACAGCATTAATGAATAAAATATCAATTCAAAACTAAACTTACATGGCCTAATAAATCATGGCCATTACATAGAATTATTTTTATATGAAAACATATGAATAATTTTAAATTAAAGCAATAAAAAGGAAAATGTGTACAATAAATGAGAAACTTTATAAAAAAAAGTAAGTTGCTAAGTAATTATAATTTATTACCAAATTCTATACTTTGAAAGATAGATTGCAGCAAACAAAGAATAATTCACTAGCTCAAACTTGAGACAGTTGTTAACTGTTTTTATCTACAATTATAAAATACACTGACATAACAAAAAACTTACATTTTCTCTCTGTTATATTTTTAAAACTACTCTTACATGATATACATGTTTTTTTTTTAAATATTATTGCACAGTTGCTAAGGCAAATTACACAATCACAACAAACTTTTTTGATCTTGCACTGTAAGAAGGTAGAAAATGGCTGATTTCATTTGGAAAATATATCACTGACTAAAAAAACAGTTACGAAAATATTTCATGTAGGTAGGCCCTTAGTACATGACCATCTTATCTTTGTGATTTATTACACTAACAGTTTTTTAATATTTTTTGCAATTTACTAGAAGTACTTTAATTTAAAAGTAGCAAATGAGAACATCTGCCTAGAAGATATTAATTTTCAACTGAATTGCTGTGTGTCATTTTTAATGTAGGAATGAAACCCATGTTTTGATTAAAACATGCATGCCAGCAACTGTAGCATTTTAAACGACAATATTATATTTAACCAGACAGTTTGGCATATTCATAAATTATAAATGCACTTTAAACAACTTTTCTCTAATCAGAAGAAGTAACTAATTATTGTTAATATTAATTAGTCACACTTTTAAGTGCTAAAATCTGTATTTTTTACTTCCACGCATCAAAATGTTCTCATTTGCAGGGAAATCATTAGTGCAACATTTCAGTACTTTGCACAGCATAAAATATGTACAATGAATTTCAAAAATGTAACTGAACATTGTCATTTTATACAAAATTGTAGAAAAGTACTTCAAACATTGGTGCTGTTATAGGTCATGCATAAACATGAAAAAAATGTTTCTAATTTTAAGTACAATTTAGTCTCTATTGTTGCAATTTCCTTATGTAATGTGCCATGGTTATGTATCTTTTCATTTGCTACACAGCAGTACAAATAAATGCAGTGCTTTTAAAACCAGTTTTTAGGAAATACCACAACTAAAATATTTATTGAAATTCTCATTACATTCAATGCATAGTATAATTCAATCTAAGACAGAAGAGAAATATATTTATATATTTATATTTCAACTAATACTATGAATAAGATATAAGCTATCTGAGTCATCACAAATTAGATTGAATCAAGTTGTGCACATAAACTTGCATCATTTCAATAAACCAAACTGCCACACAGAAATAAAAAAAAATAAAAAATAAAAAAAAAACAGGAAAAATATTTATGGCATTATTCAGAATTAAAACCAAACATACTAATTAAGTATGATAAAAAATAATTTATAATGTGTGCATGTGTATGTATATATACAGAATGTCCAGAAACAAAAACATAATAAGCACACCATGTGAATCTCGGGCTGGACTGGAGATGAAAATGTAAGTGGCAAAAAGGTTGTACAATGACATTTAGCATGCACACTGTGGCAACACTGCACAGAGAAAGTCCCCTTTGGCGCTCCATGTCCAGGTATTATTTTATGTATGTTACATCAAGTAAACATAGAATCATGTTTGGGGTGATTAGGATTTTAACCAACACCCATTATAAGCAGGTCAAAACAGTAGTAGTAAGATAAGTTAGATATCTATTGAGTGCAAGAGGGGACTAATTACAGTGCTATTTCGCCATATTGCACATTGTGCATATAAAATGTCATCGTACAATATTCTGCCACTAATATTCTTGTCTCAAATGTAGCCCATGATTTGCGTAGTGTGCTCGTTATAGGTTCGTTCCTGGACACCCTAAGTGTGTGAGTGTGTACACAATGGTGTATTTTGTAGAGGATCTTTTGAATCCAATCCTAGGCAGAGAAGCTATTCTAGCATTAAATGTAATTAAAATGCTTAGTAAGATAAACGTGGACAGTGAGTTTCCAGGTGTTTTCAGTCGACTGGGAAAAATTACGGCTGAAATGGACATTCACCTCAAGAGCGACTACAAACCTTATGCTCTCACAACACTTCGCACAGTGTCAATTCCCTTGTTGGTGAAAGTGAAGCAGGAGCTGCACAGAATGATCCAGTTGGATGTGATCACACATGTGGAAGGTCCAACAGAGTTTTGTGCACCTATAGTGGTTGAATTTGACTTTTATTATATCAGTTGAACTTTTCATGGACAGTGTCAGTTATATTTGTCGTGCAGTGTCAGTTGTATTTGTGCTTGAGATATAATGGTTATGAAGAATATGGTTGTATTGCAATTGTAGACATTATGATCAAGGAAAGACTAAGTAGAAATGTGTGTGTTGTCTATTGTGTCAATTGAATTTGACTGGTATTATGTAAGTTGTATTTGTCATGTACAGTTTTTTGCAGAAAGTAGCTATATTGTAATTGTTGACATTATGTTAATGTTTTTCAGGTTTAAATAAAAAATGAAAGATGTTGTGTCCTTGGGCACTACGTGCGTGGCAGGAGCAGTCG
This sequence comes from Medauroidea extradentata, assembly GCA_003012365.1. Taxonomy (NCBI): domain Eukaryota; kingdom Metazoa; phylum Arthropoda; class Insecta; order Phasmatodea; family Phasmatidae; genus Medauroidea; species Medauroidea extradentata. Next base: position 31,532 of record PNEQ01067687.1, on the reverse strand, counting down.
GAGGGTGATGTCCCGGGCGGATGGACGTGTCGAGGAGATAACCAGTTTGCTATAGTAACAAACTTGTATTATGACTAAACAGTCTCTGCAACACAACTCCCGCGTACTCAATCTGAGGTAATACTGTATGCCTTGGTTCACAACGACTCTACGTCACTGCTGTTCAGTCGCCGCAATGATGCACGTAACCACTACTAATTTTAATCGCCAGATTGTCTTATGCTCTACCTGCCCCTAGCACTGTCTTATGCTCTTACCTGTCTAGCAGGATGAATAGGAAGTGTAGCACACTTAAGGTATTCTCACTTCCATAATTTAATTCGCAGATGGCAGACTACGACAATTTCTCCAACAGAATCTGCATTCAATGAAGAAACTATTAGAAAAATGTAATATAAATACTTTAGTTTTAATTTTTTTATGACTGAAAGCATTTTCTTAAAGAATGAAATGTTACTTATCATAACCTGGTATCTTACAAAACAAACATACACATTCGAAAGCAAAACAATGTGAAAATCACGTAACTATCTTTATGTTTTTTAGTTTGAAATATAAGTTATTTATTGCTAACAGAAACTTATTTACTGTTGTAAAAGTTGACTGTTTGTTATGTTTTGGTGTAGTGTGTGTGTCCAATGTTCTGTTTTTTTACTGGCCAAATAGAAATTCAGGTACACAAATGATAAATGTTGCACCAGGGATTTTCCACTAAGAATGTTATATTGCAATACTCTAAAAACTTTAGCTAACTTAAGTTCCAAGTTCTAATTTAGTTCAGGATAAAGCATTTGTATGACTTCCAGAAAGTAGAATTGAATGAGTCAACACAGTTACACACAACAGGTACTTATCGTATGTGAGTTCTTGCAGGTGTGGCTTGTGGATTTTGACATAGGTAGGGCTGCATACGAGGAGGAACACTTATCCCCCAGTACAAGGAAGGGGGTCCAGGTGTCCTCCCCCGGAAAAATTTGGATTTGAAGGTGCAAAATCGTGCTATTTTAGCAGTTCCCGTGACTAAACATTGAATATACTTTTGGTAGATTTATCAACATTTTTTTAAAGAAACATTCTGTTAACGGGTTTCCCTAGTCCTTGGTAGAGGAAATCAAGTAACGTTTCAAGCAGTTACCGCTATTACATTTTCTCAAACAGTTTAAAACATTTCAAGATATTAGTTTTTTTAGACCAAAATTCACAAAGTGCGCAAACATAAATTTAACAAATTTAACATGCCATTGGATTACTGTAATTTTTTTAGAACAAAATTCACAAAATCCACAAACATATTTTAACAAATGTAACAAACCTTTGGATTACTGTGTATTGAGCACTTGAAGTAGCAAGTAGGTGGAGAAAAACAAGGGTAGCTGCATGGAAAGTTACACCAAGTCGAAATCACATCAGAGAGTGCTGTTCAGACACTGGATTGACATCATAGCTCAGTTATTTTTAAGGTTCACAAATCACAATGTTTCACATTTAACAAAACTGCATCATTAATTTAATGCACTGTAGTTCGTGTTTTTTTTTACACGTTTAACTTTACTACATCTCACTGTATTTGAAAATGAAAATATTACATCAAACACATGTTTCAACTAATCTGTCACTTAACTATTGTGTGGATACCCATTACTTGTACGTGAAGTTCATTCATCGTTCTTTTCTTAGTACAAATTTTGCAATAACTTGTTTGTTGAAGTCTGCCATTTCTTCTACCATTTTTTTCTCTGAATTCAACATTCCTAAAGCTGATAAACGTCCATCTGACATTGTACTTCTCAGGAATGTCTTAATCTTTTTCAGCAAACAAAAAACACCTATCTGGTTCTGATGTTGTCATTGGTGTCATCAAAATAATTTTCAGAAGGGCAAATATTTCTGTAAGTAAATCCTCAGGGCCACTTCTCAACAGCAACTGATATATTTTAAGATCCCCAGTAACATTGTGGAACTGTAATCTGTCATAAATAACTGACAATTCTGTTTGAAGTCATGCTTTATTAAGGAAGGGGTATGCTAGCACAGTTTCTTCCAGTAACTCTGTTGGAAATGAGAGACTAGAATTTTCTTGGAAAAACTTGGAATCAAAGAGCTTTGCTGCTGACAAATGCTTAGCAAATGCAAATCTTTCTCGCGCTTGAAACCAAATAGCATCACAAATTTCTTTCCTTGCAAACATACTTATCGTCACTTATTTTTATTTTCTTAGAGTTGAATACTACCTGTAATTCGTTGATGTCTGGAGTGATTTTATTTCTGATTTTCATAATAACTTCAATAAAACTTTGCAATGCTGTATGAACAGTCGAAGAGTTAGCATTTGTATTCTGCATTTGGTCATAAAGTATATCAACATGAGGCATGATTCAAAGAAAAAATGATAGCCAAAACTGGAAATCTTCATCGTTCAACATCCAGAGAAGACCTGTAGCTGCATCGACTGTTAGTACAAATTTATCATTTGAAGTTCTTTGAAACACTCAATAAGGGCATCTTTATTTTCAAAAACTGTATTCACAACCCGGCTATTGAAATTCCACCTTGTACTTGAAGGTCTAGGAATATGGCGTAACATGTTATCTAGCACCGACAGTCGCTGAGGTGACCTCGAAAGAAAAGCTGGTATTTCTGAAAGACTGCTGAAAAAAATTCGACCTTGTTGGTTTTGCTGCCATTTGTATTATTAGGTTAAGCTGATGGGCATAACAGCGCACAAAATGTGCGTTTGAAAAGGTTCTTTTAATAATGGCCTGAACTCCCCCTTTCTCACCACTCATAACAGAAACTCCATCATATGTCTGTTCAACGAGTTTGTCTGTCGAAATTTTCATTTATAACAATGTGAAATTGTTCTAAAATGCACCCGGCTAAACCTTCTGCACTGATTATTGATTGAAAAAACCCCAGAATCTGTCATGAACAACCCCTTAATTTTCATAACAGAATACAATAACCTGCTGAGCTTTTTCTGAGACATCTCTCATATCATCTGACACAACACCTAAAAATTTGGCTCGGATATCTCAGCACGAATTTTTCTCTGACAGACCTCAAGCATACAATCTAATACAGTAGAACCTCGATTATCCGCGATAATGCAGGAGACAAGACAGTCGGATAATCAAATTTCAAGGTTGATCGAGTCTTTAGTTTATCTTATCTGAAGCCATGACTCAGACATGGTTATTATCAGCGGGAGTTGTTGCTATCTTATCTGCTACCACATAGCAGTCACTACAATTATCTAGCTGCTGCATGTCAGTAAGACGTATGCTCTGAAACACAACTTCAATGGAAAAAAAAAATTTTAATATACAATACTGTACTGTATTTGTCGCCATTAAAGACCACCCCACACATAAATTGAGTCATAATTTCGAAGGTACAAAATCTTGAAAAAAAAATTAATTTTTAATCCCTAGTCGAAATATAACTTTTATCCTTTACAAAAAAAAATATTTAGCTTAAGGTATAAAGTAAGTGGTTTTATGGGGCGCATAGACACCGAAATTATTCGCAATGTACGGCGGAGGACAAAGCAAGCAGCAGCTGCTGTCTGCCGTGCGCTATTTGGTAACGCTGAGCCAACAGCCTCACCTTGCAAGGTCATCGCATGCTTGCACACTGTTTCTGCTGCCCTGCCAGCCGCCAGCTACTCAGACACTTCTAGTAAATAAAGCGCTCAATTGAAAAAATAAATTATTTATGCCGTTTTTACACATAATAAGAAAATAGGTAAATGTAATTATTAATAAAAAGTTATATTAAATATTTTTCAGATTTCAAGATTTTTATTTTCTACTAGACAAGTAGCAGCACACACAAATCTACGGTACCTAGAACCTAGTTTTCTCCACCCGAGTCTTGTTGACGAGAGAAAGGATCTAGATGTGTGCTACAGTTGTATTGATCGGCAACCGGCAAACATGTCGCTGCGAGGCGAAAGTGGCCTGTCACAAATATAACACCCATTAAAATTATGAATGGTAAATTTTATAAAAGCTATGGGCCATTTGTTTTGATTTGCGACTGAACACGTAATCATATAATCGGCGCACCCTCTGCACTCTTCTGTTGAAACCATTTTAATAAACAGGATTCCAGGCTGATGAAAGTCGATTCTTTCATCGCCTTGCGTTTATCCAAGTCACTTGAACTGTCTGCTGCGATTTTTTATAATGTCTCATACTGTAGTGTTTTTAATATCATACTTCTCTGCAAGTTTTGCAATTGTTTCCCCGCACTGAAGCCATTCTATAATTTAAATTTTACCCTGTATGGTTAATACCACTCGCTTACGTTTTTGTGCAGTTCCCGCCATGATTCCAAACGCTAACTTTTACAACAGTGCTACTGCCCGCCAAATTCTACCACTTAATCCATAAACTGTTGTGTGTGCGCGCGCTGAACTCTAAAAAAGCTGTACACCATGCATGTGTACTGTCGCCTTGCTGCCGCATAGGAACGTACACTCTGCTCACACGGACAAGTGTGCAGGTTGAGGACAGTTTGTTCAGATTAAAATAGACTACTGCCTCAAACAAATGAAAACGAATGTTCCTTAATTATACTGTATATTAATAAACACAATTGTGAATGCTTAACCGAATACATGGACAGAAACTTGTAAAGTTACCAGAATTTCACAGGCACATTAAAAAAACTGTTAAATTGTAAAAATTAATTTGCATGACAAAAAATTTTGGATAATCCGCAAATTGGATAATCGAGTCGCGGATAATCGAGGTTCTACAGTAATTCATTCTGAATTATCTTCGAAGACCCCTTAAACACAGTTGATATATTCATGTGTGTCCCTAGGCATTAATCTAGTTTATTCGCGTATTCCATCAACCCTTATTGGGTTGGGCGAATATATTTTTTCATTGAGCCCATGGAGAGGAGGCTCAAATTTTCCACAAAATTTTAGACAATCAATTATTTTTCAAAGGATTTCTCAGTTTTTTCTTACTTCCTCATTGTGTTTACATATTTGAAGTCTGTGTGCTTCACTCAGTTGTACGGCAATGTTGACTTTTCCCAGCATAGCAAAATCAATTACATTTTTTAATGTTTTGTAGAGTCTTTGTGTTTCCTAATTTTTTCAGTTAGGTGTTTTATGTTTATTACACCAGTTTCAACCCAAGTTCTATCACCCCCATACACTAAACAAAAAAAACAAACGAGAGCATTTTTTATTTAGCATCCATACAACCATTTGTGTTTATCATAGACGTCACGATTGAACTTCCTACAATATGTTTGTTGCCTACTGAATGATGACTGATTTATTATTAATTCAGGAAGAGGTATTCCTTTACTTTTAATTAAATTTTTTTCACTTAGTGGTAACTGAGAAAATTTAAGTTTTTGTAAACCTGCCGCACTTATTCTGTACATTTTAAATTAAAATACATAGGAAAAATTTCATAGCAATAATCATTCAATAAATTAATGTCTTATCACATCTGGATCTGTAATAGTAATTAACTACACATTTAATTAATTAATTATTTGCAGAACACGGAACACCGTTGCCGCACTGTCCCAGGCCAAGGGAATATGTGAAGCGACTCTAGCGAGACAATCGACTACAGAGTACTGTGCTTTTTCATTTCTTAGTTCTCACTGCATGTTGCAAGCCAGGCTAGAAGCCTGTTAGCCCACATACGTGCCAAATAACAGACACCCCGCCCCTCTTCTTATCGGGTTCACTAGACCGGGGCACGCACTATGCATGCGCCAGCAAGGTCAGACAGGCTGCTCGCCTAGTTCAGACCACCTGAGGCAGGAAATGCGTACATAAGTAAATCTTTAAAACTTTCTCACATTCCTCAGACTTCCCGATCAGATCACGGTTTTGGCGAGTAGGTAGTTCAAAATATATCATTACAAATTAGCCTCTATAACACCAACTGTGAAAATGAAAATTATTTACTGTAAATCCTAAATAATCAGGGAGGGCTGCAGCCCTGCAGCCCAATAGCACAAACCACGACTGATGTATACACTATCCGTTTAGTTAATTTCTTTAGTTTGTTTAAACTATACCTCTCCTACAATAGGCAAACTTTCCCAACACCATGGTTTTAACTTTGCAGTTATGGTCACCACATGTAAAAGATGCTGACTGAAGTTTACACTAACAGAATTATGATGTATGTTTGTGTTTCTTTACAGTAATTTATTTTCGATTACAGTGTCCATCCCTGGAAGTTTTCAGACTAGTAAATTCACTGTATCAGATGTGAACTAAGATTTCTTAAGTCAGCTATGTCCACTTTTGTTTCCTAAGTTTTATGTTGATTGTTCCCTGAGTGTAATTGCAAGGATCATTGCTATATTTACTTATCTATATTATAACTTTGATGCATTACATGTTTCCAAAGTCTAATAGTATTATTTAGTAACCTGGCTAAAAATATACTTCTCAAAAAACTTCCAGCTGGTCAATGGATCATGACCTGAGTGTCTCATCTCTACCATAAAGCATGAAATTTACGTAATGGGCAAAATTATAAACTTAAGATTCTAGCTTCCATTTTCAACCAAACTGTGCAGTAGTTTCCTGGATAAAGAATGGTCTAATAAAAAAAGCAACAATAAATAAATTTCATAAAAGTTGCTAATGATATATCCATGATTAACAGTAAGGGTCACTTCACCAAACAATTTGCAAATGCATATAGAAAAGTGACAGAAATAACAAAAAACTAATATGTACTTCTTCAATGCATTCAGGAGAGCCTTGACAGCAGTTAAGGTGAACAAGTTAGTTATTTTGTTGGTTTATTATGGTTCCCAGTACTACACAACTTTTCCAGGTGCAAATTGCAACTATGGTTTACTGTGTATACATATATTGCTTTCTGTTCGCTGCAATAAGTGTCTTCAGATCTCCCTGCATCAGCATCCATAGTAAGAATCCAAATGACAAACAACTTGGGAAGAAATTCAACGTGAAAAAGTTAGCTGCAGTGTAAATTAGCAGAGGGAAATACTGAATTTGAAAGCAAATACATGAATGATCATAGTGCTTGTGGTGTTAGTGCTTAAGAGTAATGAGCATGCCTTTACTGTAATTTTTCATGTATTCAAAAGGTGAGGAATTGTGGAATATGATTATAGTAAGCACAATGAGGGCATACAACATGTATGGGTATTGCTGGGAAACAAAAAAAAAATTATATTTAACATTTGAAACTGAAACTTGAACCTCATAGTATATATTTGGGTTTAAATATGCTCGTTTTGTTATATTAATAAAATTACTTAGCAGAGTGTACATTACATACTATTAAAACAGAGATAAAAGTTATGGCATGTCATAAAAACATCCATCATTTTAGGCACATTTCCATAACAAATAACAAACAAAACTACTTCCATTCAGCAAGATTACATGCAGTTCACATTTGTAAAATAAAATGTTAAAGTGAAACTTATTTCATTGATCAAACACATTCACATTCTTAATTTTATGTATTTGAATCATGTACTGGACAGTAACTTTCAGTCAGAGGAGCAATAAATAGTGATTTATACCTTTGTTATATTAAAATAAAAACCTTTCAACAAGTAAAAGTGTTCACAGGATAACATTGTAATAAATTAAGCGTTCTAAATTTAATAAAAATTACTGGTTCAAAAAATTAATTTTTGATTAGCTTTTCACTCCTATTCTTGCCTGTGCTTTTATAAAATACACCACACATTCATAATTCTGCGAAATTACTCCATTATATTACTGAAATCATTATCATAAAAGTATTTCTTTAACTATTACCACATAGGGTCAGCAAAAGCACCTATGGTGCCAGAATTGTTTCAAATTGCACACACATACATTTGGCTATGCTGAGTAGTCAGATTTTAGAACCATACATTTGTGGCATGTTGTACAATATTTGAAATACTGATACACAACATAACATTTCAAAACATATGATTTAAACGAGAAATTTTAATGCACACAATTTTTCCTCTCTGAACACAAACAAGCAGGCAGAATCAGCTTATACTATAGTTATACAAGGCTTGCTGAATATAATATTTCACAACATTCCTAGTACATTAATGCATACAATAGAGATAATAGGGCCATTAACCATGCAAAACTTTTTCAAAAAATGTATTTACATTCACCTTATTATTGGTAATTCAGAATCAAGCAAATTTCTTATATATTTTAACTACAATTTCCTGCTCAGCTACAAATATAATTGACTGAAAATATTGTAATCATTGAAATGTAATCTTACCAGAAACAAGGATAACTTAATTCAAGCAAAAGTGAAGTTTAGATGAAAAATTTTGTGCTAAAAACCTTTTTAGCACTGTTTTCTCATTTGTGCTAATTATTTGCAAATTATAAATACTACATTTACCATCAGTTCAATTATTTTACTGGAGAAACTAAACTTCACTAAACCATTATTTATTTATATCAGTCATTGGCGTACTGAGTATCACATTGTAAGGAGAACTTAAAGCTCCTTCTTTCCTGTGAGATCTCTAGAGTTTGTTACATAAACAGTAGGATCAGAGATATTTTAGAGATGTCTAATAATTTTCTAGGGGTGACTAAGTCACCCTTAGCTCTGCCTTAGTTAGGCCCATGACATTATTTATAAAATATTAACAATTTTGTTTAAAATGAATATCCAAAATCAACAACTTATTCTTACCCAAACACTGTCTGCTGTATAAGCTGTATTTACTTAAGTTACATACATACTATTCATACATACACTTTGTATTGCTTTAAAAATTAGAATATTATGTAACAGCATTTTGTACTTTATAAAACATTATTTAACAAGAGTTGTTAAAAATAATTACTGATATTCTAAACCCGGCCGGCTAAACCTATGTAACAATTATGATTAATTAAACATTAATTCTAAATAATAAGTCCATCTAATATTTGGCATTAAAAAAATATTGCATAGTATCAATAAGAAATAATATTTTCAAAATTAGAAAATGATTATATAAATACTGATATTTGGTTATTGATTCACTAATATTTGTTACAAATGTGCTTGTTTAGAAACCAAAGCATCTAAGAGACGCAGTTTACACTTTGCCTTCTTGTACAAGTTTCTAGTGTTTTCAACAGTAGATATGTCTTCACATACCAACTTCTTGCCACTTTGCTGCAACAACTGTTGCTCTTGCTCTCGCAACAAGCGACGAAGAGATTTTTTCTCTTCACGTGTATTTCTCTGCTGGTCTAGTAATTCAGATCTGCAGAAAATAAATATATTGTTTTACATTTCACTCATTTTATGTTTAAAGTTAAAAATAAGAGACATGAAGGTCAGTGACATAAAGACATGCTACAGAAATCTTTATGGCAGCAAAATCTCAACCTTGTTAAAAAAAATGAAGAGTACTAGTATTCAGTCATTTATATCATGTGTGGAGAATGCAAGCACTGCTTGATGACTCAGTTAATCCCTTTTATAGTCTTTTCTGCATAGTATAAGTTTGACTGATTTTGACATATCTCTTATGAGAAGAGTGCTTGTAAACAGGATTACAGATATCCTGTTTTTCCAGGAAGTCAGGATGGCTGAAAGGTCAGGCTTCTTTCTCAGAAGATAAATGTCAACATGAGGCAAACTTATATTTTATAGACTACAACGAAGTACACAGAAATTACAAGTTAAATTTTATTTTTGGATTATGGTTTGCAGAGTGGTTAGAGCACTCGCCTTCCACTAAGGTGATCTGAGTTCAATATCCGGCAGGCCGGTCCTGAATTTTCGCATGTAAGAACCGTTCTGGATGATGCCGCTGGTTGGTGAGTTTTCTCGGAGATCTACTGTTTCCCTCACCCTTCTCATTCCGGTACTGCTCCACATTCACATCATGTCACCCTTCACCAGAGCTAAAGACCTTGTAACACAGTAGGTTTTTCATGTTTTGAGGGAATACAAGATAAATGTATTTTTTTTTTTAATTTCTACTTCCTAGGGAAACAAGCAGCAATGCATGTGAAGATGTAAGAGTTGTTACCCAGTACTCTGGATGTGCAGACACAGCTAGAGTGTAGCACCAGTCCGTGTATTATTATGAAAAAGAAAAAATGGAAGAAGTAACAAAATGGAAGTAGTAACAGTTATGGGAAGTAGCCCATAACTGTAATAATATGTGTTGATGGGAGTGGCAAATTTTACATGCACAGGTAGCACCCGCGGTTGTTTTTTCTTTGCAACCTATTTCGGACTTATAGAGCTGTACCAAATGTTTTCTTCTGCCTGTGCGTGTGTCCATTAGGGTGCCTAGGTTTGGTTTTCACCACTCAGTATTTTTCTTTTGTTTATTGAGATGTGGGAACTTTGTAATCTTCATGTGGACATAGTCAGTGCTAAATTTACTTTCTTCAGTTTTTCTTCTAGATGTTTTTCGGTCTGTTGTTTAATCTGTGAGTTCCTGAGTGCCCAAAGCCAGTGATTTCATGTATTGTAATGCCGTAAAGGATTTGTAAAACCTTGTTTGAACTTATTTTCGAGAATAAACCAAGAATACAATTTTTTTTTCTTTTCGTATTTCTGCTTAGTTTTTCATTAAAACAGTAGCAGAACATTTTCATAGATCTAAATTAACCATAACTAAACAGAAAATTTGAGTTGTATAACCTAGATTGTCGCAAGGAAAATTTCAAAAGGTGAGTAAAGCTGCGATGTAACGAGAAGAAGCGGACTTTGTTTGCTGTTGTGGGGCCATGTGAGGCGTCGCTCCATTTTCCAAGGGTTCATCTTGTATGTTTCTTGTACGCTTGGCTAGTGCAACATCTGGCGTACAACTGCGGACATGTGACAACTAATATATTAAGTGCCCATAAAACTTTTACTTTACATTCTTTGGACTGTAAATTGTGATAATTTCTTGGACAAACCAATTTTTAGACTACTCGTTAACTTATCAAATACCAGTGCAGTACTATAAAAAAATGCAATATGCTGAGGTTCTCACTTATACGAGGGTACTTGGGTTGGTCTTCAATATGTAGACAGACAGTCAAAAGTAACAGTGTGGACATAGACATTTAAAATACTGGCAATCATGGCTTCGTGTGGTTGTTTTCTCTTATATGGTAGAAAACAGTGTACATAAAGCTGCATATTGGGCAGCAGCTTGTGATTATTTCTCTCAAGATATATGTTCATTAGGGTTCCATGTCAACAATTCACTGTTATCATAGCTTAAAATGTATTGGTTTTCAGAGACATAGACTTAATAAACACTGGGTAATTTCATGTCAATTCACCAAATAAGTTATGAAAATGTCACCCATCAATACAGATATCTATGAAATTTAACATTTGTATAGCCTTCACCAAACCAAAAAGCAATATAAATGTTTTCTTATAATTATGTTCAATATCATTTTTTGACAGAAGGTTAAAGTTGTTATTAGCCTGTGCTTCATTTTGTCAAACATGGATTGTAAAACATTTAAAAAAAAAATTATGTTTAAGGATATTAATTTTTTAAAATAGATCGCAGGCTTTTGCGGCAGTTGTCTGCATTTTATTGGCTTGTGGGTGTGAGCCGCGTCTGAAGATTGTCTTGCGACGTTTCGGCAGTCGTTGTAGCTGCCATCATCAGGTAGTCGGAGTCGGAGACCAACTGGCAGATGCAAGAGTTGCAGGTCCTTATATACCCTGGTGTCTGGGTGGCTGCTTCCTGGTTGGCTGGGCCTGTCAGCCAATCACAGGCCTGCTTGCTCCTGATTGGCTGAGGTGGTTAGCCAATCCTGGCTCTCTCCTGGTGGACCTTCTGATTGGCTGGGTACTTGGGCCAATCATGTGCTGACTCGCACCTGGATGGCTGGGTTGGCTGGCCAATCCTGGTGAGTCTTTCGTGACTGCCCTCTGGTAGCTTGATTTCGCATCATCCACGAATAAATGTGACAATATTTTACTTAGCCAATATCCATCTTCCCTGTTGATGTTGTTAGGGTGTTTTATTATCTCTATCGCCTCTCTCACAGTTCTCTGACGATAATTACTGATGTTGGTTATTGTGGAGAACTTGTCACAATTGATGCTGTGTTTCGTTTCCATGGAGTGTTCTGCTATTGCTGACTGCTGGTTTTCGTATTTGTATGCTCCGTTATGTTCTTTAATTCTTGTTGTGATTTTTCTGCCTGTTTGCCCTATTTGTCCTATGTACACTTTCCCACATGAGCAAGGAACTTTGTATATTCCTGCCTGTTCTTCGGCTGGTGTTTTATCTTTTGCTGATCTCAGGATGCCTTCTATCTTGTTGATAGGTTTTGAGATGGTATGTATATTGTGCTTCTTCAAAAGCCAAGCCAGTTGTTCGGTTGTGCTTTTCACGTAAGGTAGGACTGCTATGTTTTTAAGCTTTTCTTTCTCGGATTTCCTGGGTCGGCTTCGGATGCTCTGTTGTATTTCATGGCATGAGTAACCGTTTGCTTCTAGAGCTGCAGTGAGGTGTTTCAATTCTGCTTCCAGGTGCTGTTCTTCACATATAGTTTTACTCTGTGGGTTAGTGTAGATATGAAAGTTCTTTTCTGTGAGGGATGATGATGAGAGTCTGCTTGGAGATATCTGTCAGTGTGGGTAGGCTTCCTGAAGACTTTGTGGCCCAAGGTGGAATTCTGCTTCTTGTACACCAGGACATCTAAGAAAGATAGCTGGCCATCCTTTTCTGTTTCCATGGTGAACTGTATGCTGGAGTGGATGCTGTTGAGGTGGTACAAGAATGGCTGTAGTCTCTCCTCTCCATGGCTCCAGATTACAAATGTGTCTTCCACGTATCTAAACCAGTGAGTAGGTTGGTAAGGGCTGGAGTTTATTGCCCTCTCTTCGAATTTGGCCATGAAGACATTGGCCAGTAACGGCGAAAGAGGCGAGCCCATTGCAGTGCCTTCTTTTTGGATGTACACCTTTCCCTGGTACGTGAAGAAAGTTGAGGTGACACAGTGCTCGACAAGCTTCACGAGTTCTTTGCTGGAGCTGTCTTCTCCCAGTTGTTCAAGTAGGGTGTGTAGAGCTTCATTAACTGGTACTCTGGTGAATAGGGAGACAACATCAAAACTCACCAATATGTCTTCAGGTTTTAACGAGATTTTCTTCTGAATATGAGAGGCAGGTGTGGGTATGGCTGGTTGTAAGAAGTTATTGAGGTGTTTTGCGAGGAGGTGGGTCGGTGAGCCAATCGCGCTGACTACTAGTCGAAGAGGAACTTTCAGTTTGTGGATTTTCCGAAGTCCATAAGTGGTAGGCGTCCTAGGAGCCTTGACTATTAGGCGTTTCTTGGTCTCATTATCGATGGATGACTTGGCTATGAGCTTCTTGGTTGATGCCTCTACTTTATTTAGGGGGTTACGACCGACTTGCGAGTAAGCAGCATCAGACAGAAGTTCTGAGATCTTAGCTTCATAGTCATAGGCGTTCATTATGACTGTCGCATTGCCTTTGTCTGCCTTCAGGATCTTCACTTCTTTGTTGCAACGTAATTCTCTCAGCACTTACTTTTCCTCTCTGTTGATGTTGGGTGGAGGAGGTTTGGCCTTTCTCAAAATTCTGGCTGTCTCTGCTCGGATCTCATCGGCTGCTGTTGCAGGTAGATGAAGAACAGCGGATTCTACACCACAAACAAAATCTTCAGTTGGAATTGTTACTGGTGCCACGGCGACTCCGATTACCTGATGATGGCAGCTGCAACGACTGCCGAAACGTCGCAAGACAATCTTCAGACGCGGCTCACACCCACAAGCCAAGAAAATGCAAATAAATTTTTTAACAGTACGAAATATTTTTTTAAAACTCGAACAAAGCATGCAGGTTCAAAGAGGAAAGCATCTGTTTTTTCTCTCATTGCTGCAAAAAAAATTACTTTACATTATTTTAGTGTGTAAATTGTGAAATCGGAACGCTAATATTTAACGAAATGCAGTTAAGAAAACTTTTCTTTACAGGTTTTACAGAAATCCTTTAACTATGTTTTAACATACTACCAAGAAAATCAACTGCTTTTCACATTACTTTATGAGAAATTGTTATTTAATGATAAAATACAGTACTACTTTCATTTACATTATGTACATATTACAAAGATTTTGCTTAAAATTGTTTTAATTGTCTTAATATATATATATATATATATTTTTAAACATTATGGTAAAATCACTTTAACATAAGGTGTGTGTATGTATTTATACACGCACTCTTACATACACACAATAGTCATTAAAACTTATCTATTTTATTAGTAACATGTATCTTAACATATTTTTTTATCCTGCCATATAAGTACTGGGAAAATAGAACTGACCTTTATAATGAAGTGAAGCTTCATCTATAACGACCCAAATGAATGACCTTGGGAAGATATTCATATCAGTTTTTTGAGATTAATCTTCACTTACTATAGTCTCAAGAACTGAAGTTTTCATGAACAGAATTTCAGCAAAGTCTACCTATTTTTCTAGGAAGTATCACAACCTAACACTACCTTTAGTTGCTGGAACACTACAATATTATGTACTGGAACATCATATCTGTCTTCTCTGCCAGCTACATGCCAGTGAAATGATGATGATGGTCCATGTGGATGTAAGAATTTGACTGAGGCATCTTCATAACGAAGCTTTCAAATATTCCAAAGAACCAGTGATTGTCATGTGTACAACTACAATGTAAGAGTTTATAGAGAGCTGTGACATGGTGAAAAATGTTTGATTGATTTCATTGAAATGGACAACAGGGGTACAGCTTCGATAAAAATTTATGCATTTGGTTCCAACTACATCTTGTGACAAGAACCGAAAGAGAAATTGGTAGTACTTATTGTGACTGAAAAATGGATTGGACACGTGAAAATGTTTTTAACGTAATATACCAGTACTGTATTCTTTTCTTTCTGACATGAGGAGAACCATCCCTTTTCAGCCCTTGCATATAGAGGCTTTATTTTGCACCATATTCTTAGTTAGCTTCGTGTTATTTTTGCCACGCTACTCTCTGGAAGAGCCTAAGCTCCATGCCCTCTTTGCCGTAATGGCCGTCTGCCTGAATAGTTTATTTTGTGTGCTTTTTGATGGTGAGTAAATATTGTCAATAATCTCTCTGTCATTGATTCCATGAATGCTCACTTCATTCTGCTGGCTGCTTCTCCACTCTCTGGAAAACTAAACGTGTAAGTGGATGTATATTGTGGTGTGAAGATTGGCCATAAATAAATCCACATTCACAACTTGGAGGGAGCACCAATCATCAAGGTATGTAGCCTGCCTCGTTAGCTGCTGGCCTACCACCCTGAGAAGCCACCGTCGCAGTACCTTAACATAGGGGTTTCCTCCATGTCTTCCTATCATGTACCCTTCCCACCATTCTGTACACCTCCTCTCAACTCTTGCTAGCCGGCCCATTTCTACCTTTACCCATAGTACCCGTATCTTGCCCAGTGTATCAACTGCATCACTCTTAACTTCCGGAGTTTCGTATCCTTTGCACCCCTCATACGTAAAGGAATTACATGAATAAATTGAGTAAGGAAAACTGTATATATGATGTGTACCTTACAATGTACTGTGTAAAAAAATCTCTGCAATAAGTACATGTTGTTAATGTAAATAAATTATTGTAAGCCAATTATATAATTTAATAGTAATTTTTAGTTATATTATTCAAAAAGCCATTGATTTTTCTTTGCAGTATGCTAGACGATAGTTAAAGGACTGATGTAAAACCTATAAAGATGAGTTTTCTTAACTGCTTTTTGTTAAATATTAGCATTTCCAATTTCCCTACTTTCCCACTAAACACATTCTCTTTCCATACAAAGTAATTTTTTGCAGCAATAATAAAAAACGTACCCTTTCAAGCAATTTTTCTTTGATTCTGTGCACTCTGTTTGAATAACAGAAAAAATTTCATACAGTACTGTTAAGAAATATATTTGATGAAATATATTTTATAAAAAATGTTCCACACTCCTTAAACAGAGTATCATGTTTGACAAAATTAAACACACACTAATAACTTTGACCTTAAGGAGCATAAAAGGAAAAATTTATATGGCTGTTTATTTTAATAAAGGCTACACAAATATTAAATTTCATTGAAATTTGTGTCAATTGGTGATTTGACATGGAAAGACCCCACTTCCAAATCTAAATATTATACAAATAGTGATCACATTAATTTATGAATTGAGAGATGAAAATTTCTTAAAGTTTCAATAGTTGCATTTATCAATGTACATAACAGTCAATGGAAACTCTATGACACACATCTTCAACCTACAAGACGGTGCAGCCTAAATGCACAAACTGAGAAACGCCCACAGGCCAAAAAGAACTACTGCATTATGATGAAGTTAAAAATAATATGTACACAAACATTTTAAATTAGTAACACATGTTCTTTTTAAAGGCCAGCAGGTAATATGTAGTCCGTGGGCCATGTGTTGAAGACCCCTGCTCTAAGAGCATACTTTAGGAAACTAAAAATTTCTGGTCTATTGACAATTAAATTGCTTACTGGCCCCACTGCTAATAAATGCAGTTACTTCCCATATAAAAAAAGTGTATCTGGCGCAGATCTGGCTAGATCTGAAATTGGCCAGATATGGCATCTGGGGTAGGCAAATATACACTAATTCATATCTGGCCCAGATCAGTCCCAGATCTGGCCAAATTCAGATATAAGCTTTTTCCAGAAGGGTTTCATACAAGGAAAACATTGATAACTATATAGTGGTGTCACTAAGCCCTTTCAGTACTATATCTTTATAAGGTCATTTAAAATTTTTAAGAATCTTAATCAATTTGTCACACTCATGCAGGCCTGGCTGTATGTTATTTATACTATATAGGATCATTCTGCATTAAACTAAAAAAAATTGAAAATATGTGTGAGATGATTCTTGATGATAAAATACAATTAAAACATATGTGACTTATGACCTAACACTAACTTTTCTAAGTTAATTACACCATTGCGTAAGTGTTCAATACAAATCAGTTCTAGTCATGATTTTTTTAATTATTACATTTTGTTGCAGATTTCAAAGTTTGAACTGTGTATCTTTTATTAATTTATTTATTTTTCAGTCTCACAAAATTACAAAGTAGGTACACTAGGAATGTGAATCTCCTTGAGTAAAATTGCTCGAGGTGATAAATCTACATTTACTTAGGGGAAAATATTGTGAGTCTGTGTTAGCGTATGAGGTATTGCCAGTATGCATTACTATTAATTAAATAACCATTGAAATAAACAGGCCTAACAAACTAAAACGAGGGATTGATGCACTGACTGTGTGTACAATAAAATAAGACTCAAAACTAATTTTCTTAATCATAAAGGTGTGCATTGAAAACATCCTCAGGTAAGACTTTAGAATAACAGCACTCACTGTTGATGGGATACATAACGTTGGAAAATTAGGCAACTCATTTAACACAAAAATTGCAAATCAAAGTATGTGACAGGTAAAGTTCTGTTGTATTACAAGAGTTCAGCAATAATATCTGAAAATTTTTAGACATGCTTTTTGACAAATGTAATTAATGATAGATGGAAAAAATAACAATAATAAAAAAACTACGGTTAAAAGATTTTTGTTCTATTGACTCAGTTACATGTTTCCAGCAGTGGTTCAATATTTGTATCATAGACAACAATACACAGTATGTTACAAAAAGGAACGGCCAAACTTTCAGGAAACATTCCACACACACAAAGAAAGAAAATATGTGGTATGGACATATGTCATAAACGCTTAATTACCATGGTAGAGCTCAATTCCTTACATCTCGTTAAATGTCATCGTAAAAAACATTTTGTACAGACACTGTTCCAATTACCCAATGGAATGTTTCGTTAGAATGTACGTTACTTCCTAGGAACACCGCCAAGTGGGCGACGTGACGGAAGGTAATTGTGGCTGCGTTACGTCTCTTGAACTCACAGTCCAGATTACCTTCCCTCAAGTGGCCCACCTGGCGGTGAATCTAGGAAGTAAAGTACATTGTAAAGAACCAATCCATTGGGTATTTGGGATATTTTCTGTACAAAGTGTTATTTACGATGACATTTAACAAGATGTAAGGAATTGAGCTCTGCGGTGGTAATTAAGCGTTTCCGGACATGTGTCCATATCACATATTTTCTTTCTTTGTGTGTGTGGAATGTTTCCTGAAAGTTTGGCCGTACCTTTTTGTAACATCCTGTAGAGACTGGTACTGTGAGAAAATGCATAGGTTTGTGTCCTACTGCAGTAGTGGCTGGTGAAGTCAGATAATGGATGTTCACACATAGCCTTGTGAAATGTTTTCAAAGAAACTTATATGTAAATGGTTTGTAAACACTGAATTTAATTTTTTTAGTTTGCTAAATAGTTATTGGTACATAATGAGAGTTATAAATTCATATAGTAGCACCAAAAGTTTGTTTCTCATAATACAGTACATTTGAAGGGAAATGCCAATAGGTACCTTAAATAAGGCCATTTAAATTTTCCACAAATTTGTTTTAATTTTATGGTTATTATTTCCAGTAATTAATTAATATATAATTTATTCTATGTTCATAACACCCATTACTCATAAATGCATGCCACTTCTGACTTGAAAAGATAAGAATACGTTCACTGTATTTTAAACATTTAAAAATTTTAAAATGAATATACATATGTAACTCACTTTCTGCATTGAAATTTGTATTACATTTAGCCTGTTCAGGATAAACTGAGCACTGCTTACAATTTTTTTGTGATATGAAAACAGATTAAACAAAATACTAGTATAAACATTTCACAGCTCTCAAAACTTTACTTTTGTAGCACCAATAAATATATTTTTTGGATTATTATAAGTGTTGGGAAGTGCTCACGTTAAAGTGAACTACCTATAACCAAACAAATAGAGACTCATGCCACGTTTTTCTGTAGAATGTTTGTTTGGTCTAGTAGTAGACAAAGCATAACTGCTGGCATCAAGCAGCTTTTTTTATAGTTCTGAGGATACAACACTAGCTGTAGGTGCTGCCACCAAGAGACGAGTGAAGGAACTGGTTTCGCAGTAAACTAGAAAGAGCAATGTAAGATCTGTGCATTTCTCCATTGTTAAAACTCCCATAAGAAGTGATGTCATTTAGCTATGCACTTGCATAGAAAGGCTGTATGAAGAGCAGAAATCTGTTGTGCATATTACAGGGTTGCAATGTTGCCATGTGTCACGATTGGTGAAACAAACATCATAAACTATATTGACATAATCAAATACACAGGAATGTTTAAAATATTTTTTAAGCAAACTATGTGTTAACGTGCACTTATAAATCAGCCTATACTAGGTATGAACATGGTGTTGCTTACAGCTATTACATTGTACTACTCCATGTTGGAGAGTCACATTAAATTTCACACACTATTTTTAATGCTCTTGTACACCTAAACTGCAAACAATACATCACAAATTCCGCTTAGCAAATGTTATTTATCATGTCTTTGTTTACATATGCATATTAAGCACATTTAATTACCAGTTGATTATGTTGAAAGTATTGCCTAATTAGTAGGCATGGTCGTGCACTTCAACTTTAAGTGCTGTTATCTTGAAAAGAGTCTGGTAGAACATGTTAGAAGAAAAATACATTTTCTCATCTTTGGTATGCATAATTAATCAGCATACGCATCAAGGTTAAGTCATTTTATAAATGTTTACATTACCATATAGAGTGGCTTCTAACTCACAGTAAAATTATGAAGATTGTTTTAATTCATGAAGTGTTTCATACCAGCAGAGGGGCTGTGGTGGTTGAGTGATTAGACAACTCGCTTTCCACCAAGGTGGTCTGGATTTTTTATTCCAAGTGGGGTTGTTCTCTGATTTTTTGCATGCGGGGAACGTAGCAGACACTGCTGTTGGCCGGCTGGTTTTCAGAGGTTCCATTTACCCCAACCTTGCATTCCATCACTGCTCCATCTGTAGGGTATTGGTGATGGGCTGCCACCCCATCCCATAGTCAGAATCATGGTTTAAACAGTGCAAGGAGAAAACTTCTAGTGGTGCATGGTCCCAAGGGCATGATATTTATTTATATATTAATTTATATCAGCAGACATACATTGTTACTGTTAAGTTGGCAATGAAAAAGTTTTATTTGTGTATGCTGGTGGCATTGATTTTTAAATTTGCTTTGTAACTTGTATCTGCAGACTTGGGAGCAAGTGTTTCCAAAAGACGTTCAGACGAGTCAGTTGTATGCTATGCTTGCATTTTAGATCTTCAGTTGGTATATTAAACTTGTCAGGTTAATGGCCCAGGCATGTGAAGTTTTCGCAGACTTCTCTTACGAAATGAATACGTCAGTTTTGACAGAAAGATACTTGGCTGCATTTGTTCATTTTCGCAGATGGTTGTAAAATTTATTACGTCGGTTTTGACGGAAAGATACTTAGCTGAACTTGTTCATTTTCGCTGATGGTTGTAAAAATGAATATGTTGGTGTTGACGGAAAGATACCTGGCTGCATGTAAGAAATGTTTTTTGCATATATTTGTAAAATTAAATACGTCGGTTGTGATGGAAGGGTACCCAATTTGACTTGTCAAGAAACCGGAGGATATACGAGTGAAAATGGAGGTTAATGTAACCAAGTGGAAGGGAGAAGCAAATTGAAATATTTGGAAATTCCAAATTCTCGTCGCAGCAGAAGCGAAGCAAATCGTAGATGTCAAGACGTGTGAGGTAGAATTACCAGCTGAAGAAGGTAAGACTAGAGATATTTTGAAGGGTAAAGATTCCAAAGCTAAGGAACTTATCGTTTTTGGAATGGAGAAGGAGATGATTATTCACATCTTAAATTGCAAAACGTCTTATGAAATGTGGAATAAGCTCTTGTCTATACATGAAGAAAAGTCTGAGACATCAATTCATTTACTCCATGAGAAGTTTTTTAGTTTTCAGTATGAAGGCAAAGGGATGGCTGCTCACATTTTGTCTGTAATGGACATTTTGACTAAATTGAAAACCCTTGGGGAAGAAATCTCTGATCGCCAAGTAATCACGAAAATATTAATGTCTCTTCCAAAAGAGTTTAGGCATTTTGTGTCCTCGTGGGAGACTGTTGATCCTGTTAGGCAAACACTAAATGAATTGACATCCTGAATTATAATTGAGGAAAATAGGTTAAAGGACACCTCTTGAACACAAAACCAAGCTTTTGCTGCAGTTCAAAGATATTGTGCAATATGCAATAAGACAAATCATGTCACTGAAAAATGCTTTAAAAACAAAAATGGTAAAGGATTTACTAAAAGAACCTTTTCTTGCCATTTTTCCAATAAGCCAGGTCATTTCAGATGAGAATGTTGTATCTATTTGAGTAAAAATCAAGGTGGTAAGCCTATACTAGATAGAGATAGAAGAATTCTGAAAAATCTGTAAATGTTACTTCACCACAAAACAAGGTTTTTAAGAATGTCTTTGTTAGTTTAGCAAATGTGAGCACTGAAGCAGTAAATGCTGACAAATTTTATTTAGATAGTAGTGCTAGTGAACACATGTCTCCGTATAAAGATTACTTTATAAATCTCCAGAAATGTGCCAAAGAAGTAAAGATAGGAGATGGGAGGCAATAAAAAGCATTAGGAGTTGGGGATGTAAATATTATATGTTAGTAGCTGATAAGGAAATTCCATGTGTATTGAAAAATGTTCTATTAGTACCAGATTTGAAAATGAACCTTTTTTCAGTCTCTCAAGCTTTAGCTAAAGGTCATTCGCACATAGCAGAGGGAAATAAATGCAGACTTCTTAAAAACAATGAAGTGATGGCAGAAGCAAAACTAGAAGGAAAAATTTTTTGTTGTGTATGTAATTGCAAGTGATTGAGGTTAGGGAATTGTGTATGTAAACAGGTAAATGTGAGGTGTGGTGGTTGGCACGAGTGAGAGCGGGAGCGTTGTGGTGGTTGTTGTTGTAGGTGGAGAGTGGAATGGCTAAGGTTGTAGTGGAGTGTAATTGAGTGATGTAGAAATAAAGTTGTGAACACAAAACTGGCGACGAGGATTGTAAGTACCGATTACGCATGCTACAGATCCGGTTTTCGGCCATGGGGCTGGTTGGCCACATCGGGGAGTTCGACCCCGATAAAGAAGACTTCGGCTCCTACATTGATCGTCTGGAGCAGTTTTTCATTGTGAACAAAACGGAGGAAACGGTTAAGTTAAAGTGCCGTTATTCATCACATTGTCGGGCTCCAAGACCTATGGGATTTAAAAGAATTTACTGTTGCCCACACCACCGACTTCCAAGTCATTTACGGAAATTGTGACTATATTATCGCGCCATTTTTCACCAGAACGTATGATAATCGCGGAACGATACAAGTTCCATAAATGAGATCAACTAGCAACAGAAACGGTGTCTCAATATATTATGGAGCTTAAAAGCCTAGCGAGTGTATGTGACTTTCGTCAGTTTCTCGACAAGGCTCTGAGGGATAGGTTAGTTTGCGGACTAAGCAGCGAGATGATCCAACACAAACTGTTTATTGAACCTAACCTCACTTTTGATAGGGCGAGTACGATCGCGGTCAGCATGGAGTTGGCGGCATCGGAGACCAAACGATTGCAACCTACAGCAGCGGAATCAACAGCAGCAGAATCCGCACTGAAAGTCACTTCCCGCCCGCCAGGTAATCAGCAAAATAAACGCTTTTAGGCTGCAGGGACAGGATCCCAGGAAAGGGTGTGCACTAGATGTGGTAGAGCACATGCATACAATCGGTGCCCGGCAGCAGCCTGGACCTGTTTCCAGTGCGGGGGAAGAGGACATGCGGCAAGAATGTGCAGGAAGAAACGTAGTGTCAATCAAGTGCAAGGTCCAGCTGAATTTAGCGGGGATGCGGCCATGGAGGAATGGGTTGACTCGGTGGAAGCATGGAAATCAAACAGTTACATGGGTGCATTGGCCCAGGAATTTGGGAAAGGGTGTATATTAAATCTGTAAATAAGCCTCATAAAGTAGTCCTGTTAGTGGAGGGCCAGCGTATAGGAATGGAAATGGACAGCGGCGCCAGTGTGTCAATTGTATCCCTCAGTACATGTAAGGAGCTGTTTCCTGCAGTCAAGTTCAAGAAGTGTGTGTTGACTATAAAGGCTGTCACTAGGGACAAGTTACCAGTGGTAGGGCAAATTGAAGTGCAAGTGGTTGGCGTTTCCGGCAAGACACATGCCCTTCCCCTCATAGTGCCTGCATCACATAGAAGAACAACTCCGCTTCTCGGCAGGGACTGGCTGGATGTGATACTACCCAGTTGGAGGAGGTGACTGACCATAGAGGAGTCATCCAGTGAAGTAACCCAAGAGACCAAATCTGTCTCATTGGACCATCAAGACCAATGGGGACGAGAGCTGAAATTAAGGTGGCCACAGTTAGTTGAACGGGAGTGTCCAGGTGCGATACGTGAGTTTCGGGCCCATATTTTGCTAAAGGAAGAAGCAACACCTGTCTTCCACAAGGCGTATTCAGTGCCTTACGCCCTACTGCCAACGGTGGAAAAGCAGTTGCGAGAGCTACAAGAGTCTGGAAAGATAGTTCAAGTAAGGCATAGCGATTGGGCAAGCCCGAGTGTACCTATTGTTAAGAATTCCGGGGGCATTCGACTGTGTGTGAACTTTAAAGCGTCTACTTTGAATAGGATGATTAAGGTCGACTCTTACCCCTTGCCCAAGTTGGAAGATGTACTGGCGGGAAACATGGCAGGGGGACACATCTTCACGGTGCTAGATCTCAGCAACGCCTACTTGCAGTTGGAGGTGGACCCAGATTCCAGAGAGTATCTCACGATAAACACTCATCTTGGCCTTTTCCAGTGGAAACAGTTGCCATTTGGGGTGGCGTGTGCCCCAGCTATATTTCAATCTGTGATGGACAGAATTCTGCAGGGGTTAAAGGATGTGGTTTGTTATATCGATGACATCCTGATTGTAGGTAGGGACGAAAAGGACTGTAGGCAAAAAGTGGAGTGTGTACTCGAGCAGTTGAACAGATTTAATATTAAGGTCAATTTAGCAAAGTGTCAGTTTTTTAAGGAGTCTGTTGAGTATCTAGGTCATCTCATTGATGGATACGGGGTACGCCCGACACAGCAGAAGGTCTCTGCAATCTGTCAGGCAGCAGTTCCCCGAAATGTAAATGAACTGAAATCCTTTCTGGGACTCATACAGTTTTATCATAAATTTCTTCCAATGTCCTCCAGTGAGTTAAAACCACTGCACGAGTTGTCAAAAGGCAGTAGAAATTGGGAGTGGAGTGGAAAATGTCAACAGGCTTTCATGTGGGCTAAGCAAAGGATTGTGTCAGACTGTGTGCTAACTCACTCTGACCCAACTTTGCCAATCATAGTAGCATGTGATGCGTCCCCTTATGGGGTGGGTGCAGTCCTGAGTCACTATATTAAGGGGGTCGAAAGGCCAGTAGCATTTGCTTCCAGCAAGCTATACAAAGCTGAGCAAAACTACTCGCAAATTGATAAAGAGGCGTTGGCCATAGTGTTTGCTGTGAAACGTTTTCATAAGTATCTTTACGGGCAGCAATTCACGCTGTGCACCGACCACCAACCCTTAAAAAGAATTTTGGGTCACGATCAGGGAATTCCTATCCTAGAAAACCAACGGCTACGGCGCTGGGCGATAGTGTTGTCAGCGTATAACTACAGAATTGTATACCGAAAGGGGTCTCTTATGGGTCATGCTGATGCCCTATCCCGGCTGCCCATGGACAGCCCAGGGAGGGATGAATGTGTCAGCTCTATGGATGAATGTGTCTTCTCCCTTCAAGAGGTTCTGGCAATGCCAATGGGGGTAGGGGCAATAGCAGAGGCCACAAAGGGGGACAGATGTCTAAGAAAGGTGGTGAACATGACAAAAGATGGCTGGCCGGGTCAGGTAACAGACACTGCGTTGAAACCTTTTTTTGTAGGCGTTTGGAATTGTCCTGCCAAGAGCACTGTCTATTGTGGGGAGATAGCCTGGTTATTCTGGCAGCACTACAATTAGAGGTATTGAAACTCTTACATGATAGGCATCCAGGAATATATGCGGATATCCAGCAGGCAGTGGAGAAATGTGAAACCTGTCAGAGCTGGCGAAGTGCCCGCAATCTGGTTCCCATGGTGGCATGGCCTCAAACCACCAAAGTATAGGACCGTGTTCACATCGACTTCTTGGAGGTGGAGGGGGTCAAAATTCTTATTCTATGTGACCATTTTTCCAAATGGGTAGAGGCGTGGCAATTGACGAAGACTCATGCGGGGCGGTCATTGAGAAATTGCGGTCTTGTTTTGCCTCGTTTGGACTGCCCACCACCTTAGTTTCTGACAATGGACCACCATTTCAATCTTCAGAATTTCACAACTTCTGTCGAGATAATGGTATACAACTGTTACATAGCCCCCCGTATCATTCCCAATCTAACGGCTTGGTGGAAAGGGCATTGCAAACAATCAAGCAAGCTCTCAAAAAGCAAGTTGTGGACCAGTCACACCACAAGGACTGGGACATGCAGCACCGGATCCAAAATTTCCTATTTGCATATAGAAACACACCCTGTTTGGCCACCGGGAAAGCCGGCAGAGGTAGTATTCCGGCACTCCCCCAAAAGTCGTCTCACAATGCTGAAGCCCAGTGATACGGCCCCAGATAGACCCAGAACGGGAGATACGGGGAATCCGAAGAAGGTACCCCGTTACAAAGTAGAGGAAAAGGTATGGGTGTTAGGAAAGGCATGCAATGGGAATAAGGCCAGGCAATGGTTCCCAGGGAGAGTAGTAAAGGTCCTCAACCCGCTAACCTATTTGGTACTGTGGAGGGAAAATGAAACATTGCAAAGGGTGGTGCACGCCGAGCACATTAGGAAGTCAGGTCTGCCAGAGCACAGACACCCACATATAGGGGGAAAAAGAGAGGGTTCACACTCAGGGGTGCAAGAGTAATGGGTTAGAGTATCGACTTCAGCATTCTCGCCCAGTTCGCAACGGGGGAAGTGGTACAAGAGCAGAAGAAGAAATTCAGGTAGCTGTTGACCCAAATCCTACTCAGAACACAGAGCTGCAGGTCGGGCGTAGGCAGTCCGAGCAAATAAGCAAACCCCCCGACAGACTGAACCTGTAGTAGGGCAGAAGGAAGTGGAGTGTAATTGTTATGTGTTATCTGTTGTAAAGAAGCATTGTTGTTATTTGTAGTGTTATCTGTTGTAAGGAAGCATTGTTGTTATTGGTAAGGTCTGTTAGTTTAGGTACCACCTTAGGGGTTTTGTTTAAGGGAAAATGGAGTGTTGTGTATGTAATTGCAAGTGATTGAGGTTAGGGAATTGTGTATGTAAACAGGTAAATGTGAGGTGTGGTGGTTGGCATGAGTGAGAGCGGGAGCGTTGTGGTGGTTGTTGTTGTAGGTGGAGAGTGGAATGGCTAAGGTTGTAGTGGAGTGTAATCGAGTGATGTAGAAATAAAGTTGTGAACACAAAATTTTTATATTAAAATTAAATGTTCAAAAAACTGAAGCAGCAGTAATGAGTGTAGGCCCATCCAAGAAAGAGTCTATTGAATCATACCAAAATGTTAGACATGTAAGGGATGTCCTGTCAAAATTGAATATTGAATGTTCTGTTGAAGATAAATAATTTTCTTATGACTCGTGTATCCAAGGAAAGCAACACCGATTACCTTTCCCACTAAGTAATTCAAGATCGAGTGATGTTTGTGAAATTTTACAAATTGATCTTTGTGGTCCCTTTGAAACGATAAGTTTTGGTGGATCCAAATACTTCTTGATAGTGAAGGATAATTATTCTCATTTTAGGTTCTGTTTTTTTTTAAACAGAAATCTGAAGTTCCTGAATTGATTAAGGGATGTATAAGAATGGCAGAGAGGGATACAAACAATAAGGTTAAGACTATCAGATCTGATAATGGGACAGAAATTTTAAACAAGCAAATGGAAACTTACCTTTCATCTTTGGGAATTAGGCATCAGCTATCAGCTCCATATTGCCCAGAGCAAAACGGGCGTGTTGAAAGGGATATGAGAACATTGGTAGAAGCTTCTCGAACTATGTTAATTGATTCGGGAGTGGATAAGCAATTTTGGGCTGAGGTTCTTCATACCGCAGTGTACACAATTCATTTGACAGGTACTAGTTCTGTCAAAGGGAAGTCGTTGTATGAACTATGGTTTGAGAAGGAAGTAAAAATTGATAATTTGAGAGATTTTGGATGGAAAGTGTTTGTTCACATACCTGACCAAAAGAGAATAAAATTGGATCCCAAGGGACGAGAAGGAGTATTTGTAGGGTATGAGATAGATTCTAAATCATACAGGGTTTGTTTTCGTGATGAAAGTAAGGTAGTAACAGCTCGTAATGTAGTCTTTAGTGTAGACAAGTCCAGAGTGTTACAAGATGAAAAGGAAAACATAAGATTGATGAAGTCAGAAGAGGATGAAATAAAAGAACCTGTTAATTCAGCACAAGATGAAGAGAATCTATGTAGAGTAGCAGATATGGATACAAGAGATGCTAATGCTGAAGAAAATGTAGGAGTTGAAAATGAAGATGAAGAAAACTTCTACGGTTTTCATGCAGATAATCATCAGCTTCGACAGCAAATGTCTTTTTCTGAAGGAAAATGTTATCAACCAGAACTTGAAAGAAACCAAGTTCAACTACAAAATTCAAAAAAATTTAAAGTCAAGAGAAAATATTAAAAGACCATTAAAATATAATGACTTTGATACATGTTTTATAGCTTCTTAAAAGGGCCAGATAAAGAATGGAATGCTGCAATTAAAGAAGAACTGGATGCTATTGAAAGAAATAAAACTTGGATTGAAGTAAATTTACCAGAAGGAAAGAAAGCAATATACACAAAATGGGTTTTTAAAAAGAAACAAAAAGAAGAAAATGTAACACAATTTAAAGCTCGCCTTGTTGTGTGTGGCTTTCAACAGGATGAAAAGTTTGACTTTGATGAAATTTTTTCTCCAGTGGCTTAACTTCCAACCCTCAGAACCTTAAGCAGTGGCTACAAATAAGGACACGAAAATTCATCAAATGGATGTGAAGAATACCTTTTTGCATGGAAAATTTGAAGAAGAGGTCTATTTGAAGAAACCAGAAGGAATGACCAAAGATGAAAAAGTTCTTTTGCTCAAAAAGTCTATATATTGATTGAAAAGATCTCCGAAGAATTGGAATTTAAGATTTAATAACTTTACGTTGGGAGAAGGTTTTAAGAGATGTCAAAAACCAGTGAGGGAAGTTTATCTATGGCTTAGTGTGACGTACACTGGCACGTAGCCCTTCTTGGTCTCTTACTTATCGTGTAATAATTTCATTTTTTTTGTTTTTGTCTAAATTAATAGTACTTTTTTTAGGGATGGGCCCGATACCCAAATTTTTTCGATTCCGATGCCTGTATCGTTCCATACATTTGTTGTTTGATACTCGATACTTGTATCGATACCCCGATACCTGTAATTATGGAAATATGCGAATGAATAAAAAGTTGTGTCACTATACCATTTTTCGGGCCCCATGTTATATATATATATATCAAGCTAATTTAGTTTTTGCACATAAAAATAGCGTTGTTTTAAGATAGATAATAAACCGATATAAATATGCAAATATAATTACGCATGACACTTTCCCTAAATATACATGTAAGTGTACGTATAAGTTGATTTCGTAGCGTGATAAGAAAACATTAATCTCGCATTTCGTACCATTTCTTTTCACCTGAAGTACTAATTTTTGTGTTTGTACCAGGATTTACACGATGGTCTTATGGCATGATAAAAAACATACACACTTTTTTTTAGTTACTAGGATCCATCAAATCACTCCACTTGTATTTCAAATGTAGAAACAGAAATACCACTAGAATATGTTGGCTGGCACAGATAATGTACCGCCACAATGCGGGAAAACAGCGGAACCGTAATATCTACGTATTACTTAAGTTAAAAATACTGGTTGGGTCTTAAAGCCAGCCATTGAGCGTGGCTGAGAAATTGAAGCAGTGTGAGGAAGGGGAGTATGTTTTTTTACTGTATCCTTGTGGTAAGGGACGAAAAATGTAGTAGCTGTCAATAAATTACAAGTGCGTACTACGATGTCATGTTGATATCTCATAAACTTCAAATGTTACGTAAAAATTAACTGTTAAAAACAACTATTATACAAAATAGTAAACATAACACTGCTTACTTTACACGGATATAATATCTTTAAATCTTTAGTCAATAACTTTTTACTTTATTTCGATCGTCATTATTTGTAGGAGCGCACGCGTACATGTAAACAGCTTGTTACGAGCTTCCTTGCTTTTGTGGTATAGAAGCGAATGTTCTATGGAAGCGGCCATCATCATCAATAGATCGTAGTGTTCATCTCGTTTTCGTGATGTTTCAGCCCATTTGCAGAGCGTAGCGCTAGTGAGCTGAATCATTGATATATCGCAGGGAACTATAGATACTCTCGCTACTTTCTGAAGTGCATATAAGAGCACGCCATGAGTGATTTACATACATCGCGATTGGGGATGAAATAAATGTATTCGCCATTCGCCACGTGAACAGACAAAGCTGCAAGGTTGTTTACAGTGTCAGCCTAGCGAGGTGAGCAGGTGTACCATTTATCTATTACCATGTCCGTGAGCACACAAAGACTCCCTTAAATGTAAATACAAGTGTACCGAACCATTTTAGAGTGTCGTGATTATAATGTCTTGTTGACAGCTGAACGCAGATAATTATGTTCATGCATGCAATTCAAGATATCTACGCAAATTTCTGTAAACGGTTGTTTGAGTATTGTTCGACCAGGAATCATATTTATACTTAACAAATTATCGATAGCATCGATACATATTGATACCATTAGTATCAATGGTATCGTGGTATCGAGAATCGGAATCGGCCATCCCTACTTATTTTATTGTTTATAACAATTTAAGTAGGCCAACTTAACCAGGCATAAGGTTGTATACAGTGGGATCCAACATATTAATTAGGGATGCTAGTAGAGAAATTAACATTAAAATTTTATTCAAAATTTAAAATTTAACTGTTAAGGAAAGATAAAAGTATTAAATTTTACGTGTCAATTTTATCTGATGTATATCATGTTTGGATTCATTTTAAAGCTAATTTAATTTCAAGCTACTTTTCTAAGTAACTTTTTCTTATATTTTGCCTTGTTTGGAATTTTAAAATCTCAAGTAGCCTCTTAGCTTGCTTCTCCTGGAATGGGATTTATTTGGCAGGCTGGTCAAAATTCACTTGCTTGGAAGCACATACAGAAATGTGCTGGGTTTTAAAATTTCACGTAAGCTCTGAGCTAGCCTGTGCTGGGATGGATTTATCTGGCAGGCAGGTCAGAGTTCACTCGCTTGGAGTCACGTACAGAGGTGTGCTGGAATGCGATGAGCGCTGCCGGTCATTTCTCATTCGACATGGGTAGTAGTGTCGGGTGCAAAAGAACTCCGAAAAGGTGGTAATCCGCGACAGATTGATGATGCTGCATATCCCTAATTAATAACTTAATGAATGTTTAGCTGGTATGGTGGAATAAAACACTTTGCAAATTTGTCAGTAATCATGTTACATACTTTTCTTCCTCAGTAAATGTCAACTGACCAGTTTTTTAAGCAAGTTGGATCCTGATGCATTGCTCCGCTGCTCGGCCGAGTAAGTCCGGGTGTCCGCCCAGGAAAGGCAGTTATGATCCATTGGAGCTAGGGAACAGTCGCCGGGAGATGGCCGGCTCAGTATTTTGATTAGTTGGGGCGTCATGGCGGGAGGAAGAGGACGTGTTAGAGATGGTAGAGGGGCTGTGAAGCTTAGAGTGCAGATTCGCGAGTAAAGTGGGCGGTATTGCCGGCGATGTTCTCTATTTTTATGTTTTTGACTAGTAAGTATATCCAAGTAGGTAGGTGCACTAAACTGGTGCACAAGAGGGTATTACGGTTTTTACTACACCGTTGGGAATTTAACAAAGTATATTCTGTAGTTTCTTCATTTCGGCTTGAGCAAACCCAGGCATATCACAGCTGCTGAAAGACCTAGACGAACACTCTAGACTACATCAATTCAAGCACTGATATCACCTATTAATGTTTACGTTTTTAAGCTGAAAAGGTTACTGGAGTGAATTCAAGTGGTTTAGCAATGATTGTTCTGTGTACAACAGGTGAACCATTAATAAAAAAAAAACAGATACTTTTTTCTTTACATGTTTACTTAATGTCTTCTCTCTACGTGAACACCGAAATATCTCAGGCTATCTGGGCATGTAATACCAAAGAGAAATAATTTTAATTTCTGGAGGACTTGTCATAGTCGTCGCTCGCCGTAATCAGCTGCTGTTGTTAATAGAAGGTAGCTGCAAGGAATAAGGAGGAGTGGCAGTAGTAACTAAACAACACACACAAACAGCCCCGTTACAACTGTCGCCGCAAACAGGGACAT
>PNEQ01067686.1:0-11001 GCA_003012365.1 Medauroidea extradentata | reverse complement strand
TAAGAAATATATAAAAACTGAGATTATTACAAACAAAAAACAAACTGGTATTCCATATTTGGCACACTTCCTCTATAATCGCCCCTTTGCAGCATTATGGTTGGTTCCTGGTGATAATTATACGCGAGTAATATCTAGTGGAATGAAATTTCATACATTCATCTGTTTTATGTTAACAATTTAATAGCCTTTAATATAAATGTGTCCATTTAATGTGCAACAGCGCAAGTATTGTTTCGAACCAAAAAATAAGTTTTCCGCAACAATTGCAAGTAAACACAGTCACTAGTGTTCAGTTCCCGATTATTTATTTTGTGAATATATCTCAATTTCTGAAAAAGAACAAAAATAGATCCTTTCAAACAGCCTTAAAAATATTTTTTTACATTTTAAATTATTTGGCAAAAGAAGCAAGAATGTGGGTTGGGACACTGCCAAACGGTGCGACTGGTATAGTGGTATTGGTAAGTAGGTTTTGCTGTTTAGAAAAATAATTTGCTTGGTGTTGGGTGCATGCTTAAGCATAAGCAACCAACGATTTTATAAGAGTCGCATGTCACAGTGATAAAATTATATAATCGAACAATGAACATTCAAACCTGGGCGGGCGATAGGCCTCTTGAAGTCTACCAGCCCACTATCAACAAGAAGCCGTATCGCCTGCATCAATATGCGAAATATGAGTCGAGTTGAACATGAAACGGCGCCGGGAATGATCGGTGGGGGAAAACAGGATCAACAGGAGATCCCGGTATTATTCCCACATGCGGGTGACGCCGCGCCGGCGGGAATCGAACCCAGAGTGTTTTGGTAAAATGCAAATTCAACAGTACATTTACACCGTATTTCTAATTCCGAATAAGATTTTAAAAAGCTTAATACACCAGTCACCACTTGCTTACCTATTTTGTTTTCAGTATTACGAAAATAGGATGTAATGCGGCACTTATCTGGACGACATTTATTTTTGTGGCTCATCGCGGCCACCCTAATGACGACGCTAGACAGTAGACACAGCTGTAACACTTTCACACGAGACAGAACTCACAAGCTACTAGCAAATACTGCTACGTACTAGTTTTCTGGGCTAGTTTACGCGAGGTGACGCGACCTTGTTAGTGCTGGTATCTAGCGGCTTGGCGAGATCACTTCCGATCTCCGTTAGCCATGTGCGCCCTCGGACAGAAATAATAATAAATATTACCGGCAAACAAACATATTGTTCGTACGACTGCCTGGTATTGATTGGAAGTTGTGTGCAAAAGTGATAAAATAAGAAAATAAGAAAAATAGGGCAAGATGTGTTATGAAATAATATCTTGCCCCCCCTATGCCCTCCCCAAACAGACACTTAGGGAGGGCAATGCCCCCCCTGCCCTCCCCGGTGTCGACGCCCATGGTTTGTTTCCATTTATAGTATTGTCAATGTGTAGACCTAGAAAACTTGTAGAGGGTATTTCCTTTACATTTATTCCATTAGAATTCACAAGGAAGTTATTTTTCAATTGCTTAGTGGTTGAGAAGTTAAGTAAGCCTACTCCAGTTTTCTCTACATTTAAAGTCAGCTTGTTTGCACTGAACCACTCATTCAAATGAAGGTAAACAAGATCCAATTTGTTTATTAGCTGCTGGATATTTATGTCATGTACCAAGATGCTGGTGTCGTTCTGCAAAAAGTATTGTTATGACATTTTGCTTTAGATAGACAGGCAGGTCATTTACGTAAATTAAAAATAGCAGTGGGCCCAAAATGGAACCCTGTGGAACCCCATGCTTGACTAGCCCTTTTTTTGAGAAACTTTTGATTCCTGCGTCTTCTAGCATTACTTGTTGGTATAGATCTATCAGTTAGATAGGATGTGAACCATAGGAGTTCTTTATTAGTGATTCCATAATGATTTAGTTTTTTCAGTAGTATGTGATGATCTACGCAATCAAACGCTTTGGTCAAATCACAGAACAGTCCAACAGTATATTCTTTCCTATCTAGAGCTTGTAGAATTGATGTTGTTAGTCTGAAAATTGCCTCATTTAATGTTTTTTTTTGTACGGAAGCCAAATTGAGATTCTGCCAGCAAATTATTATTTTCAAAATATGAGGCTAGTCTATTGTACATAATCTTTTCTAGGATTTTAGAAAAGGTTGAAATGAGTGATATTGGCCTATAGTTAGAAACTAGTGTCTTATCATGTTTTTTATATAAAGGTTTTACAATAGTTTATTTTAGGGGCTCTGGGAATGTTCTTGTTTCAAAGGAGGAATTAAATATGTGACTCAGTGGAATACAAATTATGTCTATGCAGTTTCTTAACAATACATTTGAGATTCCATCAAAACCTGTGGATAATTTGGCTAGAACAGCATGAACCATTTTACATATTTCATCAGCCGTAGTGATGCCAACACTAAAATTTTGATTATGTCTGGGTATAGATAGAAGAGTTATGGGATCTTTGCTCGAAACTGTTTTGGCTTGAAGAGATTCAGCTACTGTCAGAAAATAGGAATTGAAATGATTTGCAACATCCACTGAATCATAAATTATGTTGTTATTTGATTTCAGTGTAATAGGAGAAGGATTAAAGGAGTTGGAATATGATGATTCCCCCATTTGTGATTTTATTATGTTCCACGTAGTTTTAACTTTGTTAGATGATTTTCGTATAACACTCTGAAAATAATGTTGTTTGGACATTGTGATTACGTTTTTTAATATTTTACAATATAATTTGTAATATGCCTATTCTTTTGCTTCATCATTTTTTGCGGTTCTGTATACCAAGTATAGTTGTCTTTTTCTTTTACAAGATATCGTGATGCCTTTGGTTAGCCATCCTTTCCCAGCAGGTTCATTTAGTTTTATATATTTAAGGGGAGAACTGTGTTAAAATTTTGCAATGAACATTGAGTGAAAAGTGTTGAATTTTGTATTCATATCAGAGCAATTATAAACCTCAGACCAATCTTCATTCTCTAATATGGATCTAAATGTCTTTATAGAATTTTCGTTAATTATCCTTATATGTTTAAATGTTTTAGGACTTCCTGCAATTTTCCTATTTAAGTGTAGGTTGTTGAAGGTAATTATTTGAGCATCATGGTCTGACAGCGCATTTATAAATAGTTGGATGTTATAATGACCTATAAATTTAAGATTCAATAAAAATATTGTCTATTGCAGTTGCAGAGTTGTTTTGTATTCTTGTGGGAAAACTAACTGTAGGAACTAGGTTAAAAGTATGCAGTAATGATGATAAGCATTGCTTATGTGCACCTTCAATTAAATAATTTATGTTAAAGTCTCCACAGATTATAATTTCTTTATTTTGATTGGAGAATTTCAGAAGGATCTTCTCTAGGCAGTTAATAAAATGTAGAAAATTTCCAGAATGAGACCTATAAACTTGTTTGGAAGAGAAGTGTTGTGTTTTAGGGTTTTATATTTTAGTGTTAGCATGTGTTAGGGTTATAATATACAAGTTGGTACTCCTGCCTGTGGTGTTTTCAGATGAGTATTCAGTATAGATAGTTGTTGTGGATGGACAGTAATGAAACGTTCGATGGACAGCGATGTTGTAACTATTGTGTCTTATGATTATACTGTATTATGTCAGTATGAAGTTAGCCTAATAAATTAACAAGAAGAATGCAAAAAATGAAACTCAAGAGCTTTGAAAAGAAAACAGTCCCATACGGAATGCCGTATTTACGCGAGTACAAAAAATAAATGACTAGTCTGGTGTGAGAGAAGCATATTGTGCAGTGCATGCTGTAGAGCGGAATGTCTCTCTCAAGGGTTCTCAAGTAGAAGCTGATTTCTGGTTTATATATAATTAGTGAATTTCATCAATTCTAAAGAGAGAGAGAGAGAGAGAGAGAGAGAGAGAGAGAGAGAGAGAGAAATAAAAACATTGCAAATAAAACCTTAAATTTTTGAATAAAAAATTTGAGTATCAAATGTAATTTACAATGGTCCTTGAAAAATTAGTAGAAAGTCCTTGAATT
Organism: Medauroidea extradentata; assembly: GCA_003012365.1. Taxonomy (NCBI): domain Eukaryota; kingdom Metazoa; phylum Arthropoda; class Insecta; order Phasmatodea; family Phasmatidae; genus Medauroidea; species Medauroidea extradentata. The sequence continues at coordinate 6,995 of PNEQ01067686.1, read as the reverse complement.
TTAATGACTCACCCAGTTCATCCCATTTGTTCAGGGTTCTGACCATTATGTGTTGTTTACCTATCTCCTTTCTCTTCTCCCTATGGAACCTTTTCCCAATCTATCACCAAGTTTTCCCTTTCGCCTTCTCCATGTAGCGGTACATCCTTACCAACCTCATCTGACTCCATTTCTTCAAGGTGTCCCATCCCAGTTCCTCAATCATCTCAGAGGGCCTATTTATTGTCCTTTCATCTTGCCTAACACACCATTTCCCCTTCATCCACCTTGCCACTCTTCACTTGAGACTCTCAATTACCTTTTCTTCTATCCCATGGTATGTGTCCATACTGCGGCTGCATAGGCCTACTCTTAATACATGGTGCACTGTGGGGGTATATGTCTTTTCCTTCAACATGCTGCTACTCCTTTTAAGCACCCTTCCCAACAGTCCCAGAGCCTACCTGCCCTTCTTAATCACATTTCCTATTGATTATCTCCAGCCCCAGCCCTGCAAAATAATGTCCAGGTATTTGTAACTACTGGCTTCTCACCTCTCTGGAGCAGCGGTGGCCTAATGGTCAGACCATTCGCCTACCACCAAGGTGATCCGAGTTCAATTCCCTGCGGGGCCGGTCCCCAGATTTACACTTGTGGGAATCGTGCTAGATGTTGGATGCCGTTGGTCGACGGGTTTTCTCTGGGTTCTCCCGTTTCCCCTGTCCTTTCATTTCATTGCTGCTCCGTACTAACATGTCACCTCTCACTAGTGCTAAAGATCTCAATGTTAAGCGCTAGCAAAAATCTCTCTCATTCTCACCTCTCTACCAGTGTGCCATCCTACTCACCAATCTTCTCTTGAGGTGCTTACGGAAACTACTTCGGATCCACTCAATAGCGAGTAAATCGGTTGGAAACGTCATGAGACAAAGATGTACCGGTCCTAGAGATCTCAAAATGTTCAACTCAATCCCGGTGCCGGATCCCGTAGATCACAGCCAGCTGATGATACAAAGGAAAGCTTGCGTAAAATGTAAACAGACTCCCGCATATGTACATAATAGAAAACTATATTGTAAGGCGGTTTGAATGCATTTTCACGGAAAATACTATGTCGGATCGTAGTATTTTTGTTGAACAAGAAATCTGGAGCAGTTTATCAAGTAAAAATGTCACCAGAGTATGTAATTCAGGTATGGAATAAATTATTTTTACTAGTATGCTTATATGCAATTTTAATGCTACATACGTATATTATACCAGCACAAAAGGATATTCTTCTTTGTTTTAACCTGGTATGATAACATAGGTCTGCCAGATCGGTGACTAATTACAGCTTATGCAGATTTTGCTGTATTTTTTTAAAAAGGCTGATTAGCAACTACTCTTCAGATTTACAATCGTTAAGCATCCAAGGACTTGGTACATTTCCGTAAGCACCTTTGGTGAATCTCTCTAGCTTTGTCCTTCCTACAGTGATTCTCTTCCCATTTCTTACCATCCATTTTTTATGGCCCTCGGATCTTTTTGTAGCTTCCTGCTCACTTTAGCCTACCCATACAAACACAGTCATCTGCAAACATTCTCAGGCCACCCACTATTTCTTTTCCTATATTGTTCACCATTATGACAAACAATAATGGGCCAAGAACACTTTCCTGCAGCACTTGGGATGTCACATCCCCCATCTTTGAGAATGCATCACCTACTGTGACCTGACGCCTACTTGTGAGGAAGTCAACAATCCATTTAACCACTCTCTTGTCTTGTATCAAATGATCTTACCTTTACCATTAGCGTGTTGTGTGGCACCTAGTCAAACACTTTTTCAAAACCAATGAAACCATCATCTTCCTGACTTCTCCCTTTTTCTTTCCATCTCCTTCATAAAAAACCCACCTGCGAATCTTTAATGAATGAATATCTTTCCCACTCAAGAGGTAATGCTCAGTGGTCTGCAGCTGGCTGGCCTACCTTTATTCCCCCTCATATATTGATACTACCACCGCCTCCTGCAGCTTCCCTTCCTCGAGAGACATGTTGGACAGCACCTTTAAGTATTTCTCCGTACCTCACCACCTAGCTGCAGCATTCTGTTTCATGTACAGTCAGGACCTTGTGCTTTCTTCCTATCCAGCTGTCTTAAGGTGGATTCACAATGCCCCAACGAGGTCATATAACAACTCATACACAAGTTTTCTCTAAGCAGGACAGCCACAACGATTCTGGTAGCATTCACAATGTTCCGACATGCTGACATGTGACTCGTCGTGGTATGGCCGTCGGCAGTACCAAAAAGTAGAAACCCTCGTATTATATTGATTGTATTATGTCAGTCAGTCGTTTCATGAAAGCATGAATGAAATTGTAAAATAAATTTTTGCTAAATAAAAGGCAACACAAACATACTGCATACTGTTCTTGTCGTAAATGAAAGTGCTTTAAAAAAACAGTTATTTACTGTGTTATATAGTGCAGTATTCGCAAACAGCCTAGTGGCTTTGTTTGTAAACAAGCAATGCGTATCTGGAACAAAAGTGAACTGAAGTCAAGGTACAGTCAATGAAGTTTATCTATTTTCGAAGTGTTATTGTAAACAAAACATTTTTTGTTCTATGTTAAATATACAAAGTATTTTCAGTTGCAAGTAAATTTCATTTTGTAATGTTTCATTTCCTTTCCCCTGCAAGGCCTGAGACGGCAAAAATTAGAAATAGAATCTACTTTCGTCGGGCTGTCAGGGCAATAATTTGGTCGGACTGATGCTTGCATTTTATTGGTTGCTGCTCAGATTTTTTGCGTCGTGCTCGTCTGGGTATTGTGAATCCACCTTTATTATGCTTCTGATACCTCTTGTCAGTATTAGTAGCTTACCAACCTCTTCCCTGCCCAAAGTCCCAGCATCTATTTTACCTGGTTACAAGACTTACTTTCTAGAAGTGGTCTCAAACTTTGTAGAAAAATGGGAATTGCTGTTTTTAACACCTTAAAACAACTTGTGGGAAACAAAATAAAAATTTGAGTTTTTTAGGTAATACCTATACACTTGATTATTAGTGTTAGATCACAAGTTTTCCCAGTCTGTTATGTTCACCCGTATCGAGTACATAGACAAAAATGTTTTAACTATACTCTAATGGTATAAAAAATTGTGTTTCTTGTAAAATAGATCACTTAATATTTTGATACAAGGATACTCATGTTTTTTACAAGAAGATTTATTGTTTGAAAAAAAAAATCTTTAAAGATGCAACAGTGAATAGAATTGTTTTTAGATTCACTCTACCTTTTTTATTGTTACTTTTTCGTCAAATTTTTGCAGTATCTTAAAAGTCGGGTCACAAAAAGTTGTCATAATGAATGGGGTTACTACAGTAAAGTTACCCAGCATGATTATTTTTCGCTATATTCATTTGCAAATTACAATATGTATATGATAAAGTAAATATTTAAAGGACATTTAGATCATAGTTAATTTGATGTCAAAAACTATTTAGGTTTGTATTTAATAAATAGCAACTCGGTTCCAGAACCAAAGTGGGATTCAGAATTGTTCACATTCACAATCATGAATCTAACAGCAGAGCAGTTCATTTCCAGTTCGCTTTGCTATGGAGTGCGAGTTGGATTTGATTAACTGTTCCACATATTTGGTTCCAACTGTGGCGGGACACAGAGTAGCGCCCGTACCTCAGCATGCACACTTGCCGTTTACAATTAAACTTTCACACCTACTTTTACATTATTTGTGCATCAGCTCTTCATAATCCTTCTCGAATCACCACTAGTACCAGTAGGCGTAATACTCTTATTCCACCTCTCACAGTTTTCCCATAAACCTCCTCTCGTTGCCCTCGTCTCAACATCCCTCTCTTGCATTTTCTCTTATCCTCCTATCTTCCTCCTCTGCTCTGCTCTCCTCACTTCTTTCTCTTCATTCTGCCACCTCTCCTCCTCCTGTCCTTGTATGTTCCTTCTCCCTTTTTATCCTTGCGTCATCCCTTCATTTTGCATCATCCTCTTCTTTTCATAACTGCATCTCTTTTGCTCCTCTCCCCCTCATCCCTCTCTACTTAATTCTTCCTCTCCTCTCTCATCTCCTCACATGTTCTCTCAACCTCTTCTCTTCCTCCCCTCCTGTTCTTTCCTCTTCTTATCCTTGAATATTCCTCTCCTGGTGTCATTCTCTCTTTTTTTGCATCCTCCTGTCGCAAAACAGCTACATCAAACCACACATGTAGACTAGAAAAATTAAACAAAAATATTGGAAAGGAACGTTAAAATGGTTAAAACAGTAAACTACTCATTCCATGTAATGCAAAATCCTGTAGTTAAAAAATAAAAAATGTAACATGCCATCTCCTTTGTATTCCCACCTCCGAGATTTATGGCATGGTGATACAGTCGGTGATAGTCGATGATGGAATATATTGCAGCACTAGGATGTGACAGCCATGTTGCAAGAACTAGAGAAGCTAGGTGGGAGAATACAGCCGATGATGGAATATATTGCAGCACTAGGATGTGACAGCCATGTTGCAAGAACTAGAGAAGCTAGGTGGGAGGAAGGTAAATAGATGAAACAAGGGCAAGAAAGTGAGGATGAAGGGAACTTGAATGCCACCCTGTGACAGTGAAGTGTATCGAAGAACAAGTGAAGAGAGGGAGCTACATGTTGGAAGGGAAACAACAGCCAGTATATAACTTATATAAAATATGGCGTAGGAGCGGGTGAGTAACAACAGATTTGTAAGAGAAGATATTATATTGCAGGAGGAGATGTTGGCGGCATTAAGGGGGCTGGGTAGGGGCCAGAGAATGAGGAGGAAAAGAGGAGGAACTTCCACTTTCTAGAAATCTGTTGGTTCAGATCAAGTGCCAATTAAAGTAATAGTCATGTATGTTTACTGTAATAAGCTTGCTTACTTACATTTTTAATTTATGCCGGTTAGAGGGTATTTTTCTGAAAGACTAAAGATAGTAAAACTTACCGTCACAAAAAGTGATAAATAACAGTAATTTTAGGCCTATGGCGTTACTTAGTGTTTTATAAAATATTGGAGAAAATTATATATGACCAACTATTCTCCGTTCACTCTAAGTTGAGTTCTGAAGTAAACAAATAAAGTAATATCATTGCACTTCACTAGCGTCTAATTGGCTCAATTTGTGCGTCGCACGAAAATTTGGTAGCCTACTACATTTGGAAAAAAAGTTGTCAACAAGATGAGTGATTAAACTTACTGTAAAGTCCTCCTGGATTATTTTGTACTTCGTTTTGGAAAAATTACATTTTATAAATCACCAAACAATCTTTCGATAATTCACGACACATATTGTTTTTGTATACATAAAAGATTGCTATGCGAGATTTTATTCTTGCCTTATAAACATCACCACAGTTTTTTCAGTAATAAATATATATATCCACGTTTCGAAAACCATGCAAGACATTTTCACTGTTCACGTCCAGCATCACGTAACCTAATCTGCAAGCGACGTAAATATAAACCGACGCGAAGACGGAACAAAATAGAACAAGGAACTTTGGTTCGGACCACGCGGCCGTGGATCGGACGAACTGGAACGGAAAATGGACGAACGAAAGAAAACTTTCGCAGTAACCATAACATTGACGCGTTAACGTCTAAAAATACTTTGAAAAAATAAAACATTACATCTGATTGTGATATTTCTGACTTATTTTTACTATGGTAATTATTACTGAACTAAACTTTTGGTATCTTCAGAGTATCGTACATCTCTAAATACTGGCAAGTGTACCAAGAAACTCGTACGTTTAGCAGTGCGTCAGTCGTTAAATAACTCGTGAACCAACTGTACGGACGTGTCGTCCGCTAACCATAATTAAAGTAATAAACATATAGCGTCGTAGATTGTGTTTGTAACGTCTGTATATTTGAGATATTTGTTAATAGAACTCTCTCGTTAAGTGATAGAGTGGTAAATTTATATGCACACGACAGATAACAAAGATCTATTTCTTATGCAAGATCACGGTGCACGGCGGTCAGCAGGCAATGAACATGTTTGTTTATAATTTGCTTTGTTTATCCTAAAACTCAATTAAGAGTGAACGGAGAATAACAAATTTTATTGCAGAAAATGATACAGTGGAAAGGCACCCAATTTGGTTTTCTAATAAATAAATAATTAAATTAAAAAAAAACTATCTACTGAATATGCTTTTTACACAATTGTTAGTAAAGCAATTGAAGCTTTGCGCTAGAAACTATTTGTTGCTGGCATTTTTGTCTACTTGTGAAAAGACTTTTTGACTGTGTTTACTGTTGAAAGTAATTTTTACACCCAATATATTTTTCTATGTTACAGTTGTTAATAGTTTGTTTGTTGTTTAAAGAAAATAATAGAAGAAAACGTTGCATATAGCTGATCAGAAAAATTAAAATATACTTCTGTTTAAATACCTAATGAGTTTGTATTTTGAAACCAACACACATCATCCAGAATTTCACACTACCAACAATTTCAAAAGGTTATGGGCCCAGGTATTGGATGTAGGCCTATGTGTTTAAAAAAAAAGATTAGATACACAGAAGTTAAAGTGAATTATCTGAAGGTAAGAAATAATTGACTATTAAAATGCAATGTCTTTGACTGAAGACCAATAAAGAAAAATAAAACCAATAAAGAAAAATAAAAACAAACTTGTTTTTTTAGGGTAAATCAGGATCAAACTAGTCAGGACTCAAATAATGAATACAAACTAAGATGTAGTAATAACAATCAAATTTTAAATAAGCATAATACATGTAGTGTCAGTAAAGGTGTTTTGTCTATTTTTCACTTAAATGTGAGGTCTATAAGATACAAATGTATAGAGGTAGAAGTATTTTTAGGAACATTGCCAGTCGACCCAACTATTATTTGTTTTAGTGAACATTGGTGTTTACAGGAGGAATTAAAATTCATTAATATCACAGGTTATAAACTGGCTTCTTTTTACTGCAGAACTGAGTCTCATAGTGGAGGAG
>PNEQ01067685.1:0-11001 GCA_003012365.1 Medauroidea extradentata | reverse complement strand
GTTTCTAGCATACCTCTAATCATTTCTGCTAGCCCTGTATTGTCCCCAACAGCTGATGGAGGTGACATACCTGCTTCACCATTACTATCTCCTTCAGAATTATAATTCATGTTACTACTTTCGTTATTTAGCAATTCCTCGTCAACAGTACTCTCAGGTCCCAATTCCAGATTACTGATAATTTTGTGAGCCTCTAATCTGGTTCAGCCGATAAAGCGGTGCACATTTTTGTCGCACAGTATGTCAACGGTTCATACTTACTAACTATAATTTCTTAGGCACCTGTGTTCGTTTTTAAAATGTTACGTTATTAATTTGATTGGAGCCATGACACTTGCATAGTGTGTAATGAAATGTAAGACAATGCGAAACAGAATGAGTGTAGCGACGTCTGTATTTGCCAGTTTTTAAAAGAAATAATTTGACCAGTTCTGCAGCCATCGCATAAGTTTGTTTTGGTCTCGGAGTGTATTTTACGCAGGTCGTATAAAATGATGCTGCAGGCTGTATCTGGCGTGTAGGCCGCCAGTTGGCCATAACTGAGCTAAAGAATAAACAATATTTGTTCTCGTTTGGTCCCTGGTTGTCGCTTATGATGACATATGACATTCTTCCTTGGAACATAACTGTACATATTGTCCTGACTGTCTTAATATCAAAATTTTCTTCTCTATCACCTTCTGTACATGTGTAATTTGGTGCTCTGTGTGTGTTTGCATGTTTACCCACACACACATACAAACATTTTTATATGTACATACTGTATATAATTTTTGTGTATGTCAATATACTTCTGCAGATGTTGAAAGCTGTTGTTGATCAGTTGTTGAGTATTTTATTACAGTTTTTTTTTAATTTCAGGTACTATGATGCCATGTGCTTTGTGTTCCAGGTGTTACATGACTTGAACAAGATAGAAGAGTCTCAGCCTTCATTGGTGAACTGTGTTAATTGACTCGTTGGACGTGGCGAATGCTCGCTTCTCGACAGGCAACTTGTAGCCAGAGACAAAGTAGTTTTCAGTGACTTGTACTTCCACTTCATGCGCAGTGTGAAGGGAGTCATAGTGGACTCTCCTACCTGGACATGGGATTGTCTGGCATTGCCACGGCATCAGGTAGGGGAGAGCTTCATGCCTTTAGTGAAAGTAGGCCAGTACCAGCAGAACGGTGTACCGGGAATACTAGAAGATTTCGGATTCGTGAGAAAACTACGTTCCTCCGCTACTCGAACACAGCAGAGAAATTGGACGTCTGTCATAGAGATCATAAAACATGGTAGGGTAGATAATGAAGGAATTCTCTACACAAGTAACACGTGCAGTCATTACATCACTTCTAGGATATCCTGCACAGAAGAACACTTATCCCATCCTGCCCAGCTTGTGGGGAAAAGCCCGGAGAGAGCGCGTACAGGAGCCAGTGGTAAGCATGTCAGTATTTGTTTGTCCGAGAGCTTGCCGCTGCCCACCCGGCCCTCCAGGACGAGCCGAGCTATCCAAGTGGCTGTAGAGCTGCTGCCATCTACCAGTGTCCTTCTGGAACCTCTCCTCGTCATGAAGGGTAGGAAACAGAATGTGTACACCATCTCCAAGCAGCAGAATATTTCCCTTGTTGTCATCACAGTTGCTCTCTGCATCTTCCTACTCCTTGAGGTTACATTTTCTCTCTTATATTTATTTGATTTTTACTTTTCCTGAGTCATAACTTCCTCATAAATCATCACCATGCTAATCTGTTGTACTGAGACAATAAAGACATTTACCTCTTAGGTTAATGAGATATTTTCCTGAGATATTTTCCTGTACATGATTGGCTCAAGCAGCATCCAAGCTGTTGATCACAGTATAGATATTCTGTTACAGTTTGTTATTTGAGTATATGAAAGTACAGTGGTAGCAGCTTTAAATTCTTACAAGACATCATGTAGTCTTCACATGTTGTTACTGTACTGATTAAATGGATGGTGTCATGCATCACTAGATTATGCATGAAATTTTAGTTATTAGTAAAACATGCTTTAAATTTTTAAGATTTGAAACACTTTACAAAAAGCTTTTAGTCCTATAGAGTCAATATTTCTAGTCACAGGATATATGACTTACTAACAAATAGCGAATAATCTATTGATGCCTAACACCATCCATATATCACGTCAAATACTTTATGTGAGTATAATAAAACACAGATTTTTAATGGCCTCATGTTACTTCATAATACCACTCAAAATTGTAGCAGACATTTATTACCCTTCAAAAACCCAATAATTGCAATTAATGTGCAATTGTTGTATTAAGTTAGCTTTAATCATCCATAATCGAACTACATACCTCCTTTTAATTTAATAATTGCACTGCTGTGCGTGGGCCTAACCTACAGTATATACCAAGGCCTGTGTTTACATTTTCAGCAAGGACGAAGAATGTCTTGCTTTAGCGAAATATTAGTATTATAACATATTGGCATCTCCACTTAAAATACTGTACTGATTAGTAAATGTGTTATAAATACGAAAAAAAATTATGAAAAAAAAAATATTACACTGATAGCAGCAATGGGCTTAGAAGAATCTCACTCATAGTGTGGAATATTTAGTTTGTTTACATACAGTAACTTGTTTTTAGTCAAATTGCTAGAGATTTGTATACAGCACTTTTATTTTATTGTCTTCAATATAGTATATAGTGTTAAAATTTGATGTGCACTGTGTTTCATAGTTTTCATAAGACAAGAGAATCTACTTTCAGGGTGGCCACTTGATGACCAAAAAATTTCCCTGATTATAAAATTGTGAAACCATTAAATATAAACACATATTATCACGTAAAATTGTACCTTATGAAAAAACATTTACAGTAAAAAGCCATTAACTATGATAAACTTACTCACTTTTGTTGAAATATAATCCTGGATTTGCCCTTATCCGAAAGATACAAAGAAGTCTATCGGCTAATTAATATGATTATAAAATCTTAACACTGAGGCACTCTTGACCTATGCCAGGCAGACTGTAGTTAGGTTAGTACAAATTTAGCAGTCAATGCTAAAATTTTCACAATTGTTCCATTTAGCTTACTAATGGTACATATTTGCTAAAATAGTTACAATTTCTGTTGGTGTATGGCCAACCACTCAGTGGCCTAAACATTTTATCAAGATGCCGAGAGAGTTTTTCTTTTTCTCCTCTTGAAGAGACTTCTATTCCGTCCAAATGGAGATGTGCGTCACCATTACAAACTGACAGTACAAAAAATAATAATGTCTACATTTCTTCACATAATTTTTCAACACTAATATTAAAGTTGAAACACGTGATGAGATCCATGTGTTTTTGTGTCAGTAAATCCAAGCCTACTTGCATTTCATGCAAAGTTCCAAACCTTGGCCACTGTACACATCTGCCATTACCAAACAAATTAAAAACGTCAACTGTCGCCTGGCCCCGCAATGCGCTTAAGTATCACTTCACTTATTCACACGTTATGGGGCAAGGCCCCTTGCTTTGGCATAAAAACTGTACAGCCAAAAATACAATTTAACTCTGTACGCATAACACACAGTCGAAAATGTATTTAAAATCTGTTAAATTACACAAAATTGCACAAACGAAAATGGCCTTAGGACTCAGAAGAATCCACAGCCAGGCAAACTTTAACATCGAAAGTGAGTAAACTCGTGGTGAAATGGGGTGCCGCATCAGCATTATACGTGGAGAAATACTCAACTGTCGCCGGCGGCGGCTAGAGAAGAACTGTGCATAAGTATCAAGTGCTTCAATGGTGAGTGCTGGTAAGGCCCCGCAAGCCGCTTACGTATGCTGCGACCCTGCGACCGCCATCAGTATCACTCAAGTTTTCAATGGTGCGCACTGGCAAGCTAGGGAAGCCAAATCACCCATTTGTTTTATTTATGGGCATTGTAACTCCTGTACATATCCTGTTTTTCCTAATCTGTAGACACCCTACAATTTTTACAAAAGTTAATCTGGCCGAGATAAAACCTCCTGGTTTGAAGGGAAAAATACCAGTGAGTGGCCACCCTGTACCTTATATTTTAAGGTGTTTACAGAATGTACATTTGTTAGCCAGGATAGAGAGAAATTTGCTTGCATCCAAAAAAGTGAACCAAATGTATTTTTGTTAATGAGCTTGATCACAGCCTGACCAACCTGTGGTGATTGAGCGACCTTAACAATATATGGTCAGGAAAACTCTAGAATGTTACTTTTCGCAAATGCATTTAATTGTATTGGCACTGTGCAGTACTTTTAGTACAGTACTTCAAGGTGCACATCTACAGTAAGTCCAATCATTTAAATATCCATTGTGTACTGCCATTAGTAACCCTATTTATTTTATGTAGTTTTTAATAATTTATGTTAGTATTTTGAATGCAATAAAAATTTATTTTCTTCCCAATGATCCCCATAAATTTCTCGAGTGAGCACCTCCCCATTCCCCTTTCCCATAGAGTGACAGTACTGCCACTCCCATCTCTTGGCGTTATTCTGCAAGATTCCACACATTTATTGACTAGCGCAGTTGTAATAAGCATGACAGGAAATAAAAGTGGTATTCACAGTGTACGAAAGAGAACTGCACCAGCAACTGGTGTTCTGTGGAACAGCAGCTACAGTATCAATTTCCTTTCTTCCTAATGGTGTGCAATCAACGCTCAGCGTCGCTCTTGTTTCCTCCTTGATCTTGCAACATGCCAATTCTTGTATCTTACCTCTGTGGAATCGCTAATGTATTTCAATTTATTTTGTGTTGAGATTTGGTTTGCGTTTTTGAAGGTTTCTTCTACTTTTTAAACAATTTTTATATTTTTCGACAATTCTTTAAAAACAGACTGTTTCTGTACTTTCTTTATCCTTTTTTTACTATGACATTTTGGTGCACTGTAGTTATTAATTTAAATGCACTAGAAATGTTTATTTATTGTTCTTATTAAGAGGTGTTTTGAATAAGGTTTTAGCATTACTTATTTAACTAATCAATTTTGTATAGATAATTTTTTTATTTGTTTCATTCTTGTGCAGTATTGTTGTCAATTGTTTCTGTCCAAAATATTTTTATGTTTATTTATGAGTGTAACTTATTAACTAAAGTTCTTTTGCTGTTTCATACTGTTATAGACAGAGTTTTTATATTGTTATGTTTACCATAGAAAAATCTATTAAATCGTTGTAAATTGGAATATATTGTCAGTGTGCCAAAGGTGTTTGTGAAGAAAAAAATTTACTTAAAATATTGGTTTGTATGATAATGTTTGAATCTGTTGTAACTCTTGTGTAGTGAATTAATAAGTTGTAAAATTATGTCAGTAAATAAATGACAGTAATAAATGTTTCCTATTGTTACAAGTTTGAACACAAACTTTTCATTTGGGCAATTCCCATGAGTTCTTTTGGGATAGAGGACTTATAATTAGAACTAAAATAGTTAAATTAAGTACTGGATTTAATAGCTCACAAAGCTACGAAATACACAAAACAGTAATCAACTGTAACTCTCACAACACAATTAGTTATGCACCCAATTAATACTGTTCCACAGAATGTTAGTTGACTTTGACTTTTAAAGCACAAGAATATTTAGAATTAATTAATTAAAGACTACAAATCACAGTAAAAGTTCGGTCATATCCAATCAACAGTCTCTCAAACAGTTACAATGTACAACCTTAACAGTCCTAAGGGAGGATGGCTCACCATGTACAGTGCAGCACCCAGAGTGCACCACTGTCTTCACTCTTGAGGTCTTCGGTTCGACTCCTGTCGCACACCTCTTCTTCACCTGTCGACCCGCAGCAGATGCCCCTTGTCTCACCCAATACTGCTCCGAAGGTATGTGCCTGTAGCCTCTCAGTAGACTCCGACGTCACCAAGATGTCTTCCTGACATCACCAAGATGTCTTCACCAGCCTCCCTGCACAAGCTTAGCACCTCCTCCGAGCAGGACTAATAGCGATCTCTCAAAGCACTCCTCGTCACAACACCGTCAGTGTTGTTCTCCACAGATCACTGCTTCGGTAGCACTCCAACACAACACCGCAAGTGTTTTTCGTCCTTCCTTCAGTTCGCTGGCGTCACACAGCCTCGACACCAACAACAGTTGTTGTGTTGCCATCCTCGAGACGCCACACATCGACAGCCCAGTCACGCAGACACAACACCTGAATGTTGTCTGTCCCTTCTGCAGGGCGCTGATGCTACTCAGCCTCGACACCGACCATTGCTGCCGTGTTGCCATCCTCGTGATGCCACACCTCGTCAGCTCCGCCAATGTTACATCAGCCTCGACGCCGTCATGATACCACCCTCAAGGCGCTGGGTCCTCATCTCTGTGCCGCCGCCAGTGTCGCCTCTCGGCCCATTACTTCTCACGATGTCCATCGCTGCTCAGTGGCAACACCGCCCCTAAGGGCGCTGCCTCACACCACACTCGGTCTCACTTCATCTTCACCAGACTCCAGACTGACTGTACAATACTAGACTGACTCTTCAAGACTCACTACAAGACTATCACTTCCCGACTCCACAAGACTATCACTTTCTGACTAAGACTTCCTGACTTTCCACGACTGTCACTTTCCGACTGTCACAAGACTGACTCAGTACCGAGGCTTTTATACTGCACCTACAGCGACATCAATGGCTGATAAAACATGGTGACCTGTGGTCGAAAAATAGATATTACATCGGTCGTACCTGTTGGTAATCACGTATACGTATTCGTACTGACATCATCGGGGCATCCCAGTGACGTCTCTCGGGGGTTGTGACATAGCTGCGAATACCCATGACATCACTGGTTGACTCACAGGGCTGACCACCCAGCATGATGTAATGTGCCTGCTGCCCGGCTAACAGGCAACACTATTTTTACTGTCTGTCAAATTACGGTACATCACTTACTGTTCTATCCAAGACTTGGAAAGTTCATTTCATATTTTGCAACTGCTTTTACTTTGCCACACAAAATGTAACATATAATTTAGGACCAAAGTGAGACTAGTTCTCTACATAAAAGAAACATTATGGTGTATGCTGTATTCGATATACATTTTTACTTGAATACCAATTGTTAAATTCATCTTCTTTTCATTAACGTAGTAAAACCCTTTTTTTAATGCATTATTTTGCATTTCACACTAAAATCACTACAAAAATACTGCACAAATTAAAAGAAACAGATAAGCTGAAACTAGTAAGGAAACACTAGTGGTGACAAAATGGAAGATAATTTTAAAATGAGTTCAGTGTCAACCTAATGCTCTTGTTTCATGAGAGGTTTAAACATCCTTTGACATTTATTCTCCAAACATAAAATGTTTGTAAATAATCTCCTCCCAAAATAAAATTCTATCTACTACTATTTTTGTTCTGTCTCCACAACTCTCTTAATATTATGACTTATGACAAAAAGTTGTATGCTACATTATTTCATGTTCGGCATTAACCATATCTTAATCTAGTCATAAGATATTTTTATTGTGTTGTCATGTTTTTTTATGACTGAGACAAATTAAATTACCATATGCATATTTTAAACACCTAGTAAGCTTTTAGATATGAAGTAAAGAAAGTGAAATTTTTTCACCAACTGAGGTATTTCATATAGCCAAATTTTTGGATTGAAATTTTACTTAATTATGATGATGGATTGCATTCTGTTTCCAGTGCAAACAAATTCTTTGAATGAGACCAGCTAATGTGAAATATATTGGTAAATGAGTTGGAACACAGTCGGAGAACAAAAACTTACGGTACTAACATGTACATTGCGATTCAAATTATACGACGATTTCCTGACGACACTTGAAGTTTAACAAGAGGCTTGCGCAAATAACAACTTACGATAACACTGTTAAACTTCCCTGCATTTTTCAAACCAGAGGCCAAACCAGCATAAACAAAACCACAGAGCACCTACTCCTACGGAAAGAGAGGAAACTCAAGCTTATAACTGATGTCGCTTATTCTGACCTCGCTGCTCTGAGTGGAACATCAGCGCACCAAACTCTCAGTGGCAAGAATGTAAAATTCCAACCAGTGCATGCACAGAGGAGCTCTTTTTTCCCCCTCCCCCCCTGATGACCTGTTTGTTTATATTTATGTTTGGTTTTGGTGCACAGACACATTTTTCCTGGAAGTATGACACATGCCACGTTTTGACCCCACAAATATGGTAGAGACATTATGTACGAATTTATTGCGACTGCATTAATATTCGTCTACAGACACACCCAAAAACGTTTGTGAAGTTTGCCATATACCCACAAAGCAAGATCAGTCAAAAACCTGACATGGCAGACAAGCTCCTAACAACGTCATGTAAATAAAGGTTGGCTACTAGCGCTCCATTCTCGTTGTGCAGATAACGTCAACTATAGACAAATAAGCAACACAATTCCACTATACCAGTTTCACCCCCCTGAACAAAACAATCCTTGGCTGTTAGTTTCATAGACAAGACACACAGGAATGATGTACCGTAAAATGGGGTGAATAGGAACGAAAGTTTACAAACAAGTTTTTCATAGAAAACCTCCTTTTATTTTAGAGTAACAATTGTTATATTTGCACATAAGAACTGCTTATAAAGGATAGTGTAACTAAAAAAAAAAAAAACATGTTTTACTGACGAGTTGTTGGGGAAAAATTGGTTTGAAATTTCGTTCCTATTCATCCCATTTTACGGCACATCACCATGGAGGTAGGAGCACAAGGCAGATGGCATGTTGGGACTTCCTTGAAGCAGACGAATATATGCCAGTTTTGCATGAACAATGTGATATTGTTTACCAACACACAGCATCGAGAAAGGATTTTGTAAGCGCCTCGTATGGTATTCATACTGTAGAATGAACAGATTTGAATGAAAACGGTTACATGTGTTGAATTTGAGTGTGAAGAGAGAACAGGTACATGAAATACATCTGCTACTGTTACATTTCATGAGTAGAAATGCCATGATTTACGTTTACATAGTGTAAATTATGTAGTTTAACAATTGTTTATGTAGATAAACCTAGCAAACTAACCTGAAAATACGGCCACATATATTGTTTATGTACGCACATGCAACTAGTTACGAACAAATTAGCACACAAAATGTTAAATAAATAGCAGAAATGGCTTCAAACGCAATCATGTTGTTGAGATTTAATTTTATTTCAAAATTTTATTCCCCAATCAACATTGACTGAGATACGGCACATCTGCTATTTGATAAATTATTCTTACTCTATTGCTCTTCAAACTTCAAGTAAAATACATAAGCTCTTATGACAGAAACCATGTTTATGGGCTACAGAGAACACGTGTACAAACGTTCAAGCAACAAGGGCACGAATACACTGACTTCAAGTGTGTACCTGGGCAGTATACAGCATGGCAACCTCCTGTACATCACAGACACAGCAACCAGCAGCAAGGAATTGTCGCCAACATAATAGCTAAACATTTACTAATTCGTTTTCTTTATTGTACAAAATCATAGCCTAATTTATTTGTTTGACTAATGAAAAACATAGCCAGTAAACTTATATATAAAAAATATTATGTTTAAGCGAACGAATACAGGAATGCAAAAATATTGTTCAGTTCCTAAAATAAAATATCGAAGTTCTGAACTTCGTTCACATTTCAAGTAAAGAACTCTAAACCACTTACACAGGAAACTGACAAAATTAAAAGAAAAATAAAAGAATCAGCCTTTATTATTACCAATAGCAAAATTTTCTGTCAACAGAGCATTGAATTAAAAAATATGTGGATCCCATTGATTAAAAGAGAAACTACTTTACAGCACAAAATAAAAACAAACACTCAACCCACCACCACCAATCAGAGTCAATACATGCTGCGCAACCAATCAGGAGACAGCTCGTCTCCCAGTGGCTGAGCACGACAAGGGGCTTTACCCGATATAAACCCACGGTTTTTCCAGTCTCCTCATCAGTCGCACTCGTGTTCCTGAACCCTGTGTCTACCTGATGACGGAAACAGATTCCAGTTCCCGAAACGTCGTTCATACTGACTGTTTGGAAAACTACTGTGTTTTGTTTCGTCTCATCAATTGTGTTGTTTGTTGTTTTTTCTGTTTGTGCCCAACATCTTTGTGTTTTTGTTTCGTCTCATCGTTGTGTCGCATGTCAACTTAGGTTTCTTTTTTTAATATTATTTTTGTTATTTCTTTTATTTTCTGTTTGTTCCTTGTTTTATCCGACCAGATTCCAGTTTGGGAATTTCATGTTGTGTATGTATCCTGATGACTCTGCTTATTTATGTTTTCTTGTCTTATTTTTAGTTTTCTATTGACAGTAATTTATTTCTCTTCACAATGGAGTATGTCCAAGCAAATAAATCCAGTCATGCACTCCCATTGCACAGTTCTTTCGAAGATCACATTGTTGGATTATTGTTGTGTTGAACTTGTAATCTAGTGAATGATATGTGTGTATGTTGGTATATGTTGTTCTGTAATTAGGACGTTTTATATTTGTAAGTTGGCAGCAATTTCTTTTGTTAGTGTGCTCTGTTTTACGACTGTGATTATATCTGGCAAGTAGTCTGTCTAATTCTGTCTCTAGTTATGTTTGCATGGCATATCATCAGGAAATAAATCGACATAACCAAGTGAACGTATGTGTACCTACTTCAGTTCTGCTAACAGGTTATGGGCCCAGTATTTCGCCCAGTCACTACGTTTCTTTGTATTGACCCGGTACTATGTTTATCGGAGTATACGAGGGTTTCGTTTTACGCCATGAACTATGTCCGTAACTGTGACAGCTGC
Organism: Medauroidea extradentata; assembly: GCA_003012365.1. Lineage (NCBI taxonomy): Eukaryota > Metazoa > Arthropoda > Insecta > Phasmatodea > Phasmatidae > Medauroidea > Medauroidea extradentata. The sequence goes on along the minus strand of PNEQ01067685.1, from coordinate 197 downwards.
GATCGGTGTTGTAACATCGATGTCTGCTGTTGAATTGGTCTGTACCGTCTTTGTTTCGACGTACGTATTTATAGTCGTCATGGAAAATTTATTGAAGACTAGCATTGATAAACTGCAAGGCCATTCGAATTGGACCGATTGGAAGTTCCAGATGGTTATCCTGCTACGAAGTAGTGGACTTATGACTGCAGTTGAAG